>SWDT01000261.1:0-155523 GCA_009193035.1 Halicephalobus mephisto | reverse complement strand
GATATCTCTTCTACCAGAAAACTCCAACCTAAAGTCAAGCTAACCAAAAACGAATCAACGAACCTATAATTCTCTACTACCAGAAACCTTCAACCTAAAGTCAAGCTAGCCAGAGAAGAATCTACAAAATCTAGAAGTCTCGTATACCAGATGAATCCAACCTAAAGTCAAAATAACCAAAAACGAATCTACAAACCTAGAATTCACCGCTACAAGAAAATTGCAACCTAAATTCAAGCTTATCGGAGAGGATTCTGCCATGCCTAGAAGTCTCTTCTACCAGAAAACGTCGACCTAAAATCAATCTAACCAGAAAAAATCAACGAACCTATAATTCTCTGCTACCAGCAACCTCCAACCTAAAGTCAAGATAACAAAAAAAATTCAACGAACCTACAATTCTCTGCTACCAGAAACCTCCATCCTATGTCAAAATAACCAAAAAAAACTCAACGAACCTAGAAATCTCTGCTACCAGCAACCTTCAACCTAAATTCAAAGTAACCAGAGAGGAAACTGCCATGCCTAGAAATCTCTTCTACCAGAAAACGTCGACCTAAAGTCAAAATAACCAGAAAAAATCAACGAACCTATAATTCTCTGCTACCAGCAACCTCCATCCTAAAGTGAAGCTCACCAAAAAAAATCAACGAACCTAGAATTCTCTTCTACCAGAATACTCCAACCTAAAGTCAAGCTTATCGGAGAGGATTCTGCCATGCCTACAATTCTCTGCTACCAGAAAACGGCAACCTAAAGTCAAAATAACCAAAAACGAATCTACAAACCTACAATTCTCTGCTACCAGAACACTCCAACCTAAAGTCAAAATAACCAAAAAAAACTCAACGAACCTAGATATCTCTTCTACCAGAAAACGTCAACCTAAAGTGAAGCTAACCAAAAACGAAACAACGAACCTATAATTCTCTGCTACCAGAAAACTCCAACCTAAAGTCAAAGTAACCAGAGAGGATTCTGCCATGTCTAGATATCTCTGCTACCAGAAAACTCCAACCTAAAGTGAAGCTAACCAAAAACGAATCAACGAACCTATAATTCTCTGCTACCAGAAAACGTCAATCTAAAGCCAAGCTAACCAAAAACGAATCTACAAACCTACAATTCTCTGCTACCAGAACACTCCAACCTAAAGTCAAAATAACCAAAAAAAACTCAACGAACCTAGATATCTCTTCTACCAGAAAACGTCAACCTAAAGTGAAGCTAACCAAAAACGAATCAACCAACCTACAATTCTCTGCTACCAGCAACCTCCAACCTAAAGTCAAGCTTATCGGAGAGGATTCTGCCATGCCTAGATATCTCTGCTACCAGAAAACGGCAACCTAAATTCAAAATAACCAAAAAAAATTCAACGAACCTAGAAATCTCTGCTACCAGAAACCTCCAATCTAAATTCAAGCTAACCAGAGAAAATTCTGCCGTGCCTAGAAATCTCTGCTACCAGAAACCTCCAATCTAAATTCAAAATAACCAAAAAAAAACTCAACGAACCTAGAAATCTCTGCTACCAGCAACCTCCATCCTAAAGTCAAAGGAACCAGAGAGGATTCTGCCATGCCTAGAAGTCTCTGCTACCAGAAAACGTCAACCTAAAATCAATCTAACCAGAAAAAATCAACCAACCTACAATTCTCTGCTACCAGCAACCTCCAACCTAAAGTGAAGCTCACCAAAAAAAATCAACGAACCTATAATTCTCTGCTACCAACAACCTCCATCCTAAAGTCAAAATAACCAAAAAAACTCAACGAACCTACAATTCTCTGCTACCAGAATGCTCCAACCTAAAGTTAAGATAACAAAAAAAACTCAACGAACCTAGAAATCTCTGCTAACAGAAACCTTCAACTTAAAGTCAAGCTAACCAGAGAAAATTCTGCCATGCCTAGAAATCTCTGCTACCAGAATGCTCCAACCTAAAGTCAAGATAACAAAAAAAACTCAACGAACCTAGAAATCTCTGCTACCAGAAACCTCCAATCTAAATTCAAAATAACCAAAAAAAATCAACAGACCTAGAAATCTCTGCTACCAGAAACCTTCAACTTAAAGTCAAGCTAACCAGAGAAAATTCTGCCATGCCTAGAAATCTCTGCTACCAGAAACCTCCAATCTAAATTCAAAATAACCAAAAACGAATCAACCAACCTACAATTCTCTGCTACCAGAATACTCCAACGTAAATTCAAGCTTATCGGAGAGGATTCTGCCATGCCTAGAAATCTCTGCTACCAGAAAACTCCAACCTAAAGTCAAGATAACCAAAAAAAATCAACGAACCTAGAATTCACCGCTACCAGAATACTCCAATCTAAATTCAACCTAACCAAAAACGAATCAACCAACCTACAATTCTCTGCTACCAGCAACCTCCATCCTAAAGTCAAAATAACCAAAAAAAATCAACCAACCTACAATTCTCTGCTACCAGCAACCTCCATCCTAAAGTCAAAATAACCAAAAAAAATCAACCAACCTACAATTCTCTGCTACCAGCAACCTCCATCCTAAAGTCAAAATAACCAAAAACGAATCAACCAACCTACAATTCTCTGCTACCAGCAACCTCCAACCTAAAGTCAAGCTTATCGGAGAGGATTCTGCCATGCCTAGAAATCTCTGCTACCAGAAAACGGCAACCTAAAGTCAAAATAACCGAAAAAAATCAACGAACCTATAATTCTCTTCTACCAGAAACCTCCAATCTAAAGTCAAAGTAACCAGAGAGGATTCTGCCATGTCTAGATATCTCTTCTACCAGAAACCGTCAACCTATAATCAAGCTTAACAGAGAGGATTCTGCCATGCCTAGAAGTCTCTTCTACCAGAAACCGTCAACCTAAAGCCAAGCTAACGAAAAAAAATCAACGAACCTACAATTCTCTCCTACCAGCAACCTCCATCCTGAAGTCAAAATAACCGAAAAAAATCAACGAACCTATAATTCTCTTCTACCAGAAACCTCCAATCTAAAGTCAAAGTAACCAGAGAGGATTCTGCCATGTCTAGAAATCTCTTCTACCAGAAAACGTCAACCTAAAATCAATCTAACCAGAAAAAATCAACCAACCTACAATTCTCTGCTACCAGAAAACTTCAACCTAAAGTCAAGATAACCAAAAACGAATCTACAAACCTAGAATTCACCGCTACCAGAATACTCCAACCTAAATTCAAGCTTATCGGAGAGGATTCTGCCATGCCTAGAAATCTCTTCTACCAGAAAACTCCAACCTAAAGTGAAGCTAACCAAAAACGAATCAACGAACCTAGAATTCTCTTGTACCGGAAACCTTCAACCTAAAGCCAAGCTAACCAAAAACGAATCAACGAACCTACAATTCTCTGCTACCAGAATACTCCAACGTAAATTCAAGCTTATCGGAGAGGATTCTGCCATGTCTAGAAATCTCTTCTACCAGAATACTCCAACCTAAAGTGAAGCTAACCAAAAACGAATCAACGAACCTATAATTCTCTGCTATCAGAAAACTCCAACCTAAAGTCAAAGTAACCAGAGAGGATTCTGCCATGTCTAGAAGTCTCTTCTACCAGAAAACGTCAACCTAAAGTCAACCTAGCCAGAGAAGAATCTACAAATTCTAGAAGTCTCGAATACCAGATGAATCCAACCTAAAGTCAAGCTTATCGAAGAAGAATCTGCCTAGTCTAGAAGCCTCGTCTACTAGAAAACTATATCCTTTCTAAAGTCAAGCTTATTGATGAATCTACAAACTCTAGAGGTCCTGTCTGCCAGAGAGAACCGACCGCCAGTCCAATCGGAAGGAGAGAATGATTGGTTTTTCATTCTCCGAGTTTTTATATAGACGCTTCCTCGACAAAGTGAAGACTGTTCATTCCCACTACGATGCAAATTTCTCAACTCCTGTGACTATAAAAGCCCCACTCCTGCGAATGAATCAGAATCATTTTCACTCTCTCCTTCCGATCGGAGCTGCGGCGGACTCTCTTCTGGTGGACAGGACTTTCGACGTAATGACTTCTTCCTCTGGTTGACGGTATCTCCAGTAGCACCACTCGGCTGGCTGCAGGTTGGTTTATTTTTGTATTGGACTTTAATCTGGGCAGCTTTTCGTGACTTTCGAAATGCTAAATCAATGATATATGATATCTTGAGATTAGCTGGGTTTAATGTATGAAGATTCATGCCAAAGATTTGTTTTGTAATTGAGCTCAAAAACATCAATTCTTTAGCTTGCAAGAGACTTGGGGAGATGTGAACTTTTGCATCCCTTGCAGCTTTTTACGATATATGAACCATTTAGTTTGAGTATCTCTGAGTGCGGTTGCAGCATTAGGCATATATTAAACCTATATTTATATAATAGTTTATTTTTCGACCTCAAAAAACAGGAGAGAAAGTGAGCCACAGAATTAGCTGATTGCTTTCGTTTTCCATCATTTTTGGCTTAGCCACATTGTAACCAGAGAAAAACTATCGAAATTAAGAAAGGAATCGATGTAGTCTTTTGGATCACTTTATACATAAATTTCGTACTTTTATTGCTTGTTTAATCAATTTGAAGTTTTTTGACTTTAGAATAGCTCCTAGTTTACTACCAGCTAGTATTTGATTAAGTAATAAAATTTTAATAATTTTAAAAAATTTCATACCGGCTTCCCTTTAGAGTTTGCACAATCACCATTTCTTATCTTTCCAAGCTCACTCGCCCCAAGTCTCTCATAAGTGCATTCAATTAGTAATTCTATCCCCTCTCAATTACAAAACTCAATCTTCACAGTAATTTTTCATACTTTAAATTCAGTTCAATCCTGGATATCATATACCATTTGACTAGCACTCCATATTTGACGAACTGCTACCCCAATTAGCAGTAGGCTTTCATGTAATATCAGGAGATGACCGCTTTTGTTTTAGGTGCGAATCGACACCATATCAGGCATTTTTCTCGAACATAGGTTTTGAATCGGCGGAATTGCTTTTCCTCATTGGTTAAAATGGGAAGCGGCGGAATTGCTCCTCCTCATTGTTAGGGTTTGAAAGCGGCGGACCAGTCTTCCTCATCGTTAGGGGTTGAAGGCGGCGGACCACTCCTCCTCATCGTTAGGGTTTGAAAGCGGCGGACCACTCCTCATCGGTAGGGGTTGAAGCGGCGGAAACTATCCTCCTCATCGTTAGGGGTTGAGGCGGCGGAACCTATCCTCCACATCGGTAGGGGTTGAGGCGACGGAATTGCTCCTCCTCATTGTTAGGGATTGAAGGCGGCGGAAACTATCCTCCACATCGGTAGGGGTTGAGGCGACGGAATTGCTCCTCCTCATTGTTAGGGATTGAAGGCGGCGGAAACTATCCTCCACATCGGTAGGGGTTGAAGCGGCGGAATTGCACCTCCTCATCGTTAGGGGTTGAAAGCGGCGGACCACTCCTCCTCATTGTTAGGGTTTGAAAGCGGCGGACCACTCTTCCTCATCGTTAAGGGTTGAGGCGGCGGATCAGTCCTCCTCATCGGTAGGGGTTGAAGGCGGCAGACCACTCCTCCTCATCGTTAGGGTTTGAAAGCGGCGGATCAGTCCTCCTCATCGTTAGGGGTTGAAGCGGCGGAAACTATCCTCCTCATCGGTAGGGGTTGAGGTGGCGGACCACTCCTCCTCATCGTTAGGGGTTGAAGCGGCGGAGTTAATTTATATGTTGTCGAACAAGTTCTAATTTGTTTGATATTAATGAATATTTATATATTAAGGAAATTGTTATTTGGAAAATTACTTTAAATATCTTAGAATGAATTTTATAGAATTTTAGTTTGGCAATGGCATACTTCAAAATTCCCAAACTTTATTTTTTATTTCTGTGGTAGCGCTAGAACTAGATTGTGAAATACTGAAAGTGTTTATTTGATATCAAAAATGTTTTGTTGTGCAATAAATACTAAATAAAACAAGTAATGATTTTCAGAAACTTTCATAGTGAGAATTAACTCCAATACGATATGCTGGATATGTGTGTAAGATTATTTAAAGTAATTTGTCCTTTATCAATTCCATAAATCCTGAATCTAAAAAATCTTTTCAAGACAATTCCACAACACTTTCAACTTCCATAATTTAAAAAATTTATAATTATTTTCTTTCACACCGTAATCAATTTTTAATTCTATAGTTTTCAAGAAAGCACAAAATGAGATCCAAATACAAACCGGTAATTGAAGGCAAACTAACAATCATATCACGATCATTTCTCCCCATGCTTGAAGCCTTTTAGTTTGATTTCTTTTCTTGAACCATGCAATCATTCCTGGATCTTGTGGATCACATCTCCCTGTCCATTTGCCTGGTTTACAATAAAATTCTGCAAAATCAAGATATTTAGCCATTTTGTCCCAATCATCGTGATATAAATTCCAAGTTGGAAACTCTCCAAATGATTTAGATAAATCTAAATTTCCATGAATTGCATAAACTTGAGCTTCATCGACTCTAAATGGCACAACACCATAATATGCTGTTCTCGCCATTCCACTTCTTATGTCGTTCATCAACCCAAAAGCTTTCGCTATCATTCTGTATTCTCTTGGATTCATGTACCGTACACGATAACTGATGTCCTTATTTAGTGAAGTTTTCCTTTCAATCAAATCATTAATTTTCAATTCTTTAGCCGCCACGATCAAAGAACCAAAAAAAGGATCGTAATTTTTCTTTTTCAATCTTTCAGTATCCACCAAGGAAAAATCAACAGGAGCATCTGGCAACCCGATAGAGGCGAGGAATTTCTTATAGAGACCACTAAAAATAATCATGAATCTAGACAAGATGTAATTTTAAAAATTTTTTAAACTTCGAATTTTCACACAAAAGAAGTGAAATTTAAAAAATGCTAAATCTGGCAAATTACTATTGAAATTCACTCGTTATTTTTTACCTAAATCTTAGAGCTTTTTAGAAAATTTCGAAAAATCTTTATTTTTTTAAAAGTAATTTTTTGAACTTTTTAATTTCTGCGCAGAAAAAGCATAATTCTGAAAATAGAAAAAATAATAAATACAGTAGTATTGCCACCAAAATCGATTTCCTTACGTTCTGATTTCTAAATCTCAGAAAACTCCAAAAAGTCGTGTTGGAAAAACCTTAAAAATCTTCATTTTTAATTTTAAAAATATTTTTTCGGGATTTTCACAACACGAATTTCCAGAGTGGTTTTTTTAAATTAAAAAACAGCAAATCTGGCAATTTGCGTTTAAAATTAGTTCGTTCTATCCTATTTTACTGAAATCCTAAAATCTAAAATTCCGTCTCAATTTTTAAAAACTAGTTTCTAATTTTCACAATGATTCTAAAACTTACTTGCTAGATCCTTTCCCTGCCAGTCTGTTGTTGTGAGCAGTTCTGGAAACTTCAGGCCTAATACAAACTCTGTTTTTTCGGATATCTTGTCTTCTGAGCCAGTCATCCCAATAAGCTTCAGGCCATTGGACAGTCAATTCATTCCAAGTGTCAGATGTCAACATCCATCCAAGACCAGGGAAGAAATCCGTTCTGTAGAGTTTTTCGGATTTTCCTCTATCGACCAAAGCAGCGGCTCCATTGTCGTTCCAGGCAGAAACGCACCAAATCGAGGGATCTTCATATAGTAGGTGCTTCGTCGCTTGAAAATAGGAAAAGAAATCCTCAGCAATATCCAAGTCATCTGAAATTTAGTAATTTATGAGTACTTTTTAAATTTCATATATAAAAACAAGTCAGTTATTTCTTTAACAAAGTGCATGTTTGCGTGATTCAGATCAGTTATTCCTACTTTTAGAATCCAAACAGACGCGATTTAAACCAATTATTCCTCCTACAAAACGCTAATTAGCGTGATTTTGAGCAGTTATGTCTTTCCATAGTACTAATTAGCGCAATTTAAGCCAGTTATTCCCCTCCCCCACATAGCACTAACTAGTGTGATTTCGGCCAGTTATTCCTTTCATAGAGACAAACCAATGCGAATGATCTTTAAAACGTTACAAAGTAATAATTCATGAACGTGTGTACGTTAATGAGTTCCGAAATAAAAACCAGATTATTAAGATTAAAAGGAACAGTTTGGCATTCCACATGGATATATTTTAAGCAATCCCAAAAACGGCTGGACTTCGTCGAGTCGATATATAAAAAATCTACAAAATAACCCACCTTCTGTTATGATGACAGTATTGTATCCGTATTCTTTGAAAATTTTGTCAAGAGCAAATTTGTAATGTTGAGCAATGAAAAAATAACTTTTGGCAGTTCTCTGGATCGGTGTTCCCAGGCCATTCCTCGTCTTGTGATGGATAAAGTAAATTTTTTCCGAATCATTGACGTAAGACTTGATTATATTAGTTACGTCTTTGTTGTCACCATCTTGAGAAACAAAAACTGGGAATTTATCCGGATCCGGTCGGTATTTAAGCAGTTGAGAAAGATGGTTCTTGATTGCCGCCGGCCGAGTGGCTGACATAACAACTACTGCGATTTTTGAATCATTTTCAAATCGATGATGTTGTAAATGCCGATCTTGACGCTGTAAAACGAAAATTCATATATGAAAATTGAAAACAACTCACTCCAACAACATGAGGGATGACGACATGAGTAACGGGTTGTTCTGATTCATTTTTTAATTTTTGAACGAATGATCTTCGAGATCCATCGTGAAACCATAAAAAGACACATAGAATTAGAAATAAAAATAATATTGTAAATTTCTTAGAAGTTTTGGAAGACCATACAAGTCGTCTCCATTTCGTCCACATCGCCGTTCAAACCCGGCTCCTGCTCGAGGCTTTTTCGAAATTCATAAGTCTAAAATCCAACTTTACAGATTAATAATTCAGAAAAATCGCGACGAAAGTCCGGAAAGGATAAGCAAAAGATTAAAGAAATCTAGGAAATGAGAATTACTGGCGTCATCCAATGCAAATGTCGACATTACACTGGGGCCGTCCATCCGCCTTTAATTGAGCAAAATCAACTTGTTTTCGAGCACAATCTTCCATATATCAGATCTTAATAGAACAAAATCCTCGGCATGTCAAATGCTAATAAAACACAATATTTGATATATCAGATCTCGATAAAATAGAATCGTCGATATATAAGATGTCAGTAAAACACAATATTTGATATATCAGATCTCGATAAAATACTATCTTCAATATACTGGATTCCAATTAAACACTATCTTCAATATACTAGATTCCAATTAAACACTATCTTCAACATATCGAATTCCAATTAAACACTATCTTCAATATACTGAATTCTAAATGAACACTATCTTCAGCATATCGAATTCCAATTAAACACTATCCTCAACATATAAAACTCTAATTTATCTTAATCGATGACACTAATTGTAATTCAGAAAATATTGATTCTAGTTTAATACAATCAACAAAGCCAAATTACGCTCATTTCAATTCCACAGCATCCGCAGCACACTCATGCCCAAAGATTCGCAACAAAAATTGCAAAACGAAAATTGTTGTCTGAGCGAAGGGAAGTGAGCAAACAACCGTTTCTAAGTGTTCTTTCGTTTTTGGTTAATATTTCATATATGGAAATTTTGCTTTCTAGATTCAAAATTATTGATTTTCAAAAAAGTTTTAAAAATTATTAAAATTAAAAAAATAATTTTATATAAAATTTTCTAAAAATTCTAAATTATTAATTTTAAGTTTTTTAAATATTCTTTTTTAACATTTCATATATGAAAATTTAATTTTCCAGATTCAAAATTAACAATTTTTGAAGAAAAAAATTAAATTTTAAAAATTACTAAAATTAAAAAAATATTTTTATATAAAAATTATTTCTTTAAAAATCCTAAATTATCGATGTTTAAAAAACTAAAAATTTTATAATTTTAAATAGTATTTTATAAAAATATTTTTTTTATTTAAAATTATAATTTTTTAAAGAAAAAGTGATTTTAAAAATTTTTTAGTTAGTATTTTATAAAAATATTTTTTTATTTTCCGAACCATCGGTCTTTATAAAAATGAAGCAAACAAAAATTTGTTTTTTAAATTTTATTTTTTGTCAATAATCCACTTTTAAACATTGTATTTTTTAGTTTTTAATTCCTAAAAAACAAAAATAATTATTCCTAAAAACTTGATCAAAATTTTAGTCACTATTTCATTTATAAAAATTATATTTTTTAAATTTTAAAGTTATTAATTATTTTAAATTATAAAAATAATTATTTTCAGTCATTACTATATATATATAAATTATGTTTTTTTTAATCTTAAAATCATGAATTATTTTAAATCATAAAAATAATTATTTTCAGTCATTATTATATATATATATAAATTATGTTTTTTTAATTTTAAAATTATGAATTATTTTAAATTATAAAAATAATTATTTTCAGTCATTATTATATATATATATAAATTATATTTTTTTTTAATTTTAAAGTTATTGATTTTTTTAAAAATATAAAATTATTTTTAGTCACTATTATACATATAAAAATTATGTTTTTTTCGTCCCGACGTATGAACTAAAAAAACCGAAAAACATTCGTTTTTAAAACTATAATTCATACACAAAAAAGTACGTTTCTTAATCCCTGAGCTATGATCAAACAAGTGACTAAATTTAATCCTAAAAAAAATAAACTTTATTATTTTATATTTTTAAGTAAATTCAAAAATTATTGAAATAAAACAAATAAATCTATTGCAAAATAAAGATTAAAAATAAAGATAAAATTCAACAAGACTGGAGCAGTCATGTCTCGAATTTTCGGTCTTTTTATGGCTTCTTTGAAAAATATAAATTGCATCAGGGTCCCTGGACAACTCAATTTCTTAAGTAAAATTATACTACTATAGAATAAAGATTTTTCTACGAAATGGTCTCGAAAGGAATTTTTAGAAATCTAAGTATTTTAAAATCTTAGTTCTGAAGGATAGTTATTTCGTAATCACATATAGTATAAAATTCATATATCAACTTTCTACGAAATGGTTTCAACACGAATTTTCAAAATTCGAAATAGTTTAAAATCTTAGTTCTGAAGGATAATTATTTCGTAATTACATATAATATAAAATTCATATATCAACTTTCTACGAAATGGTTTCAACACGAATTTTCAAAATTCGAAATAGTTTAAAATCTTAGTTCTGAAGGATAATTATTTCGTAATCATATATAATATAAAATTCATATATCAACTTTCTACGAAATGGTCTCGGAGGGAACTTTCAAACTTCCAAATAGCCTAAAGTCTTAGTTCTGAGGAATAGTTATTTCGTAATCATATATAATATAAAATTCATATATCAACTTTCTTATAAAATTATCCAGGAAGAAATTTTTAGAAATCTAACTGACCTAAAAATTTGATTTTAAGCGATAGTGAAGTCATTAGAACAAAATAAACAGTTGTATTTTACAATAAAGAACAAATATAAAATGCAAAATACTATTCTAGTGTCTTCACCACTGATTTCATAATCAATCAAATGCAAAAATTCATATATGAACTTTTTCGCAAAATTGTCCCGATGCGAATTTCTAGAAGCCCAAAATTTCAATATTAATCGATAGTGATTTTGTGATTATTTTTTTGGAACTATATTTTCCCTAAACAAATGTAGAAATTTCGAAATTGAGATATATTCAATATAAAAAAAATTGAAAATTTTAAAATTGGAATATATTCAATATAAAAAAATTAAAAATTTCGAAATTGGAATATATTCAACATAAAAAAATTCAAAAATTTCGAAATTTAGATATATTCAATATAAAAAATAGAAAATTTCGAAATTGGAATATATTCAATATAAAAAAATTCAAAAATTTAAATCGATCCTGATGTCAAGCTTTACGACGAGCCGATAATAAAAAAGTTTTATCAAAACATAACTGTGATTAAAAATTAAAATATTTTTGTTTATCTAAAATTCTTGTTTTTGTGTCGTGTGATACTGTACTAAAATGAGTCCTGCAAAATGCGGAAAAAATTAAAATCAAAAAAAGTAAATTCAATATAAAATTCCTTATTTATTTTCCGCGATTATTTCCATATATGAACTTATTAATAAAAATCCACATTTAACACAAAAAATTCCCAACAATAGGTTACTTTTAAAAAAAATAAAAAACGTTCAAAACTAGTCAATAATGGGACTCGACAAAACTTCAAAAAATTGAAAAAAACATCACGACCCATTTTCCATTTTTTCAAGGACAAATGTTCTTTTTGGATAGTGACTTAACGTCAATTTAAAAAAAATAAAAAATAAAATTTCTATGAATTATTTTCCATATGACCTTAAAAAACATTTTTTTAAAAATAATTTTAATCAAAAAATTACATTTTTTTAAATTTCAAAATTATTCCAAAAAATATTAAATTACATTCCAAACATCTAAATTTTCAAAAAAAACCATGTAATTTAAAAAACTAATATTCTCAACCAGACAAAAAACTAAAAAAAAGAAAAAAGTATCCAAACGACCAAACCAACGACTGAATAGGAAATTGCTGACTCTTCTTGGCCAAACTTTCTTCAAATAAAACCACTATTTAAAATTTCCTCCATTAATAAAAAATTCCATTTTTTCCATTTATTATAAATATCACCGTGACTCAAAAAAAATAGAGCTATAAAGCTCCTAAATTCTTCAAAAAAAAGCTAACTAAACCATATATAAGTAAAAAAAATTACAGTAATTTTATAAAAATTAGACAAGTGATTGCTAATAAATTATTGGCGAAATTACTGGCTACAATTACAAAAAAAGAGGCCAAAAATCTAAACCAGACAAAATACAGACGAACCGTTTTAGTAGACTTATACAAGTGCATTTCATGAGGTGAACTACTATTGCCAAAAAAGTACAAGATTATTACATCGGTCTTTTAGGAATCGCTGGTCTGTCTGGTAGAGCTGGACGATGTTGTGGCCTAAAATTATTCATATATCTAATTAAAACTATTACTAAATTTAACAACTAAAAACTAATTTTCACAAAACAAATTACACCATTAGGTATAATTTACCTCAAATTACATTGGCGGACGAGGACCGCCAAATGGTGGACGCCTGTTTCAGAAGGCAAATTAGAAAAATCAAAAAATTCTTTTACAAAAAAAAACTTACGGTGGCATAGGAGCACCTCCCATAGGTGGAACTCCAGGTAACGGTCTACCAGGAGGTGGAGGTCCCATCGGACGTGGAGGAGCAACTCTATTAACACCAGGAGGAATAGGAGCTTGTCTAGGTGGACCACCATGATTCATAGATGGACCATGATGATTAACCATTGGCATTTGTCCAGATGCAGCAGTTTGAATATGAGAAGTTGCATTATTAATAATAGCCAATGCTTCCTTACAAGCTTGATACATTCTCAACGTTTCATCTCTCTTCTGAGCCTCAAGTGCAGATTCCTCCATCAAAGTTTCAGTATCACCTCCAGATTGATACAAATGTGCTAAAAGTTCTTCTCTCAAAAATTCACTGATCTTATTGACAATCAAATGCATTATTGCTTTCGGAACCAAATCTCTAATCGTCTTCGTAATTATCCTCATGTAAGAATCAACCAAATTACGAATAGTTTCAACCTGTCGTTCAAGTTGAGGATCCATACTGCTAGCTTCATCAGTTTGGCCATTCTAAAAATAAATAAATTACACTATCCCAAAAAAGATAGTTTTAAAAATATCAAAAATAGTCAACACAATTTTCAAAAACCTTCCAGAATTCCACAAAACTCAAAAAACTTAAAAAATTTACATAAAATTCTTCAAAAATTTCCAAAAAAACTAAAAATTTACATAAAATTCCAGAAAATTTTAAAACCTACTAAATTATAAAAGCTATTATAAAAAAAACAAAAAATCTCCAAACACAAATCAACAATATTTAAAACTTCTCTTTTTAAATGTAAAAACTGACTTCCTGCTTAAATATAAAATATCATTAAAATAAATAAATAAACAAAATATTAACTAACCTCATCAATTGGTGCTGCTTCTTTTTCTGGATAAACTCCAGCACGTAAAAACGAAGCTTTCCAAGCTTCAACATCATCAAGATTATTAGCACTTAATTCAAGTTGTTTATAATCTTTGTAGATATTTCTGAAAAAAAAAATTATATTTTTAATAAAATTTCTAAAAATCTAAAATAATAAAGGAAAAAAAGTTCTATATTATCAAAACTATACAATGTTAGTAAAACTCAAGGACATCACCATAAAAGCAAAGGTAAAAAAAGATCGAAAAAATTTCACCGAAGCAGCACTTGATACCCCCTGATAAAGTCAGAAAAACGAATTACCTCCTGGAAAGATAATTTTTGTTAGTTGGTAAATTTAGACATTTTAATAAATTTTAAATATTAAAATTCAAAAATTAATTTTTTTTTAGCTTTAAGCAATTTTTTTTTTTAAATTAAAACTTACTTTCCATCTGGATAAAATAATGCAAATTTATGTTGACGTGACATAAAACCAGCTTCAAGATCTTTTAATTTAATTCCATCAAGTGGTAACATATATTTTTTTTCTTTTTCTTCATCATCTTTATACCATGATAAATTATCTGATGTCAATACAAACCAGCAATCCTTACTTCCACGTACAAAACTTATATTATGAACAGCTAACCAACCTTTTCGAATAACTTGATTACCTAAATTTTTCTTTGTTTGTCCTTGACTTGCTTTAGCTTCTGCATTTGAAAATCCAATAAAATCTTCATGATTTGTATTCATATATGCCAATTCATAATCAACAATCATCGCAATTTGTTGTTTAGCATATGCTTCTTGTTGACGCATATAATTAGTTACTATTTGTTCAATACAATCACGTAATCTTGGATAACGTGAAACAGTTTCACTACATTGTCTTACAACACTTGATAATTCAGTCATAACTAAATCAACACATTTAGTTGATGGTTCTTTTAAACGTTGAATTTGTTTTTTAACAATTGCTTCAAATGCCATATCAGGTGTAAATAATCCAACACGAATACCATGAATATTTCTAATTGCATATTGAATTTCTCTTCTCATTTCTTTTTCATCTATTGTCATTTTAACTATTTCAAATGGAAATCTTTCATGAAATAATCTATTAATTCTTGCACCACCAGATAATTCATTTGTTGATACTAATTTAGCTGATGAACCTTCAATAGATCGTTCCATATCTGCTGTAAAAGCTTGAACCATTTGCATTAATGCTTTAGTTTTTCTACCAGGATCATTTACACTAAATTGTTTATATTCTGCAACATCTTTTTCCAATGAATAAATTTTTTTCTGAAGACTATCTCTCAAAGTCGGTAAAGTATCCTGAATATGTTGAGTCAATTGAGAATTCAACGTTTTTTGCAAATACGGTGTTCCAAGTCTATCAGCCATATGACGATAACTAGGATGAGAAATAAAAAACATTCTTTCTGCTTCTAATGCTGTTTTAATGTCTTTTTTTCCGACAATATCCTTCTGTGAACGATTAATAACTCCTACATAACCTCTACGAAGTTGAAAAACCTTATTTTCCAATATATCACGCGCATCCGTCCCATCATCCATAAGATCCAATTTCGTCAACACTCCTATTGTTCTCAATCCTTGTGGATCAACTTCTCTAGCAAGTTTCAAAGCATCTGATGTAGCCAAATCCGAATTTGCAGGAGTAACAGCCAAAATTAAGCATGATTCTCTAGAAATATACCGTAATAACATTTCACGAATTTGATTTTCAATATCTGGAGGTTGATCACCAACTGGTACTTTAGTCATACCAGGTAAATCAATCAAAGTTAAATTCAATACATGAGGTGAAAAAACACGAAGATTAATTGGCAAATCTGATATACCTTTGTTAGATCCTGTAATTCTATCAGTTTCATCTTCGATTTCTCTTCTAACAGCATCGAAATCTGTAAATTTATGTCCTTTCTTGTGCAAAAATTCAGCATATTCATTTCTGTCGTTGATTAATTGCAAAACCAAAGGACGACGAGTTACAATTCCAGAACCTCGAGGCAAAAAATCTCTAAAAAAATAAATAATTCATTAATAATTATTTATTAACCGTTATAAAATTCTATAGAAACTTACTTTCCGACAAAGTTTTCTAATACGGAAGATTTTCCTGCAGATTGGCCACCAACCACAGCAATTTGAGGAAGATCAAAATTGAGAGAAGTTCCAACGGCCGTAAAAGCATCCTAAAATAAAAATAAATATCGAAATTCAATAAAAAAAAACAAAATTTAACGTAATTAATATTCCTAAAATAAAAATTGATATATGAATATTTAAACAACTTCCAAAATTACAGTAATCAGTAACTCTAAAATAAAAATTGATATATTGAAATTCAATAAAAAAACAAAATTTAACGTAATTAATATTCCTAAAATAAAAATTGATATATGAATACTTTCCAAAATTTTAAATTTTAACACAATTCTAAAAAAATCCATATATCGATATTCGATAAAATTAAAAATAACAATTTTAAACATCAGTAAAAATTAAATTAAAGAAAAAAATAATTTTACAAAAAAAACTTACTTGAATTTTGTTAATAATCGGAATCAGGGCTTCCATGCCCTGATTCGCCCACATTTTTGTAAATTTTTCGGTCCTTTTGGAGGATTTTTTTCTTCAATATCTTCGTCCAAATAAATATAGAATCACGGAAAATTCGGCTTGATGTTATTAGCCGTGTTCCCAAATCTAAAAAAATTAAACTTAAAAAAAATTAGACAAAATTGAAAATCGAAACTTTCGCATCCAAAAAAAACAAAGCAAAACTACAGCCAGAGGGAAATTCTGAAGCTTCATGGAAAAGGAAAAAAGGGGATAATCGATAAAGAGTTGGGTAGAAAAAATTTGTGCGTGGCAGCAGAGTAAGTCTTTTCGCTTTTTGCCGCAAAACGTAAGCTATGGCACATGGAGATGGTCTTTGAAAATAGGAAATCCTTGCCAAACCACTTGGGAAAAGACCGAATTGAAAAAATTCATAAAAAAATAGGATTTCATATATGAATAAACAAAACTCGGCCGTAATTCATGACGTGTAGTTGTGTCCAAGACGTAACAGCCAATTCGTCAAAATTGATGAGTCACGGATAGTATTGATTTCCAAAGCTTTTAGTTTGTCCGGATTCTGAGATTAGAGATAAAATGAGAAAACAAGGATAATTAATCAGCCAGATAAGAAGATCAACAAAGGCGATTTCGAATTTATTTTAAGAACCAAAAATACATTAAAATCAATGAGTCACGGAGGGTTATTGATTTCTATGGAAATCAACTTATTTGAATACGGAGATTAAAAGCAAAACAAGGAATGGAGAAAGGATTATCAGTCAGATAAGGAGCTGAACGAATCGAGAAAATTGAAAATGACCACCCTGTTTTAGAAAATCAATGAATTACGGAAATTATTGATTTCCAAAGAAGCTATATCATCCGGATAACGAGGTGGGAAATAAAACAACAAAGATATATAAATAAATAAAGAAATAAACAAATCCAGACGACCGAAATTATACATTTCATCTTGAGTATCAAAAATCCACTAAAATCAGTGAATCACAAGTAATATTGATCTCCATAGACTTGAGCACATCTAGATATCAAGATGAAATATAAAAGTAAGAAAGTACAAACATAAAAACCAGCCAAAAAAGGAAATAAATAGGTTTACATGATCGAAATTGTCCATTTCATTGTAAAAATTGAAATATATAAATCACCGAGAACATTGATCTTCATGGAGGTTAGGGAACCTGAATAGGAAGATGATATATAAAAACAAGAAGATAAAGATATATAAATATATGAAAATCAGCCAGAAAAGGAGATGAACAATTTGAGATAATTATCCATTAAATTTTAGAAATCAAAACATGAGTCACCGACAATATTGATCTTCGTGTAGATTAGGAAACCTGAATAGGAAGATGGTATATAAAAATAAGAAGATAAAGATATATAAATATATGAAAATCAGTCAGAAAAGGAGATGAACAACTTGAGACGATTGAGATTGACCATTTCGTTCTAAGAATCGATTGTTTGTCCTCGTTGACTCGCCCTGGTCCCCGAACACGGATGAGCAAACTTGCTACTGAACGGACAGGTGGATTACATAAAAAGTTAAGCCAATTGTCGATCACCGAAATGAAAAAATAAATAGTAATTTCACCGAGATTTTAAAACAAAAATTTTCTGAACAAAATAAACGCGGGAAATTTCGAAAATTCAAAATTACAAAATCGATGAGTCAGTTGAAAACGAATTTGAACAGTTTTTCCGTCGAATTGGAATTGAAAAAATGGGTAAGACGGGTGACGCGGAGCCTGTGATTGAATTTCAAGTTTTTCAAACTACAATTTCGAATTTTCCAGAATCCAATTAAACATTTTCAATCTTTTAAAATTTAGTGAAGATTTTAAAAATCTCCAGAATCCAGTAAAAATTTAGGGAAAATTCTAAAAATTTATTTCAAAGAGATTTCGTAATAAAATTCATTTTTAATTTTTTTTCAAACTACAATTTCGAATTTTCCAGAATCTAATTAAACATCTTAAATATTTTCGAATTTAGTGAAGATTTTTAAAATCTCCAGAATCCAGTAAAAATTAGGGAAAATTCTAAAAATTTATTTCAAAGAGATTTCGTAATAAAATTCATTTTTTATTTTTTTTCAAACTACAATTTCGAATTTTCCAGAATCAAAATTCTAAAATTTTCAGGAATCTCTAGAATCCAGTGGGAATTTAGGAAAAATTCTAAAAATTCATTTCGAAATTTTCTAAAAATTGGTTTTTTTAGAATTTTTACAATTATATGATTTTAAAAAATATCGAAAATTCGTTTTAAGAGTTTCTAAAAATTGGTTTTTTAGAATTTTTACAATTATATGATTTTAAAAATACCGAAAATTCGTTTTAAGAGTTCCTAAAAATTGGTTTTTTAAGATTTTTACAATTATATGATTTTAAAAAATACCGGAAATTCGTTTTAAGAGTTTTAAAATTAGTTTTATTTTACAATAGCGTGGTTTAAAATAACGAAATGATCAATTTCCGACGTTTCCAGTGCCGTAGGTGTGTCTGAGGGGAGGCAGCTCCTGTGACGCCGGGGGTCTGCTGAGGTTCTGCATCGGGATGCTGTTTGTCTGGGGGGGTCTTGTTTCGCTGAAGGACAAAGTGGGGGGTCCGACGGGTCTCGTGTTCGAAACGGAGAACCCTGTTTTGGCGGACATTCTGACGAAATGGACACATTTGATTTCGACAAAAATCACATATCCGTAGATCACACAAAACAGTACCCCGATGATTGACAGTACCCAAATGGTCATCTTCATGTCTTCTGAAGTTGTTCCGAAGAAAAATCCTGAGATCAAAAATCCGACAATGACGAGGACAGTCAAAACACAGAAGACCCTCATGGTGACGTGGGGCAGGAACAGGTACCACCTCGTCGCCTTGATCCCGTAGAACATCAGATTCCCAGAGAGGATGTGGACCAGGGCGAGGGACAGCCACACGACGTTACATTCACAAACAACGACCCGGAGGAGCCTCAGGGGACTAAACGAATCATCATCATAAAAGTTAATTTTTTAAATTTAAATTTTTTTTATTCAAATTTATTTTTTTTGATTTTTTTAAATTTAAATTTTTTTATTCAAATTTATTTTTTTTTTTCATTTTTTAAATTTAAATTTAAATTTTTTTCACTTTTTTATTTAATTTCAATTTTTCGGTTTTTTTTATTCAAATTTAATTTTTTTCATTTTTTTATAATTTCTAAATTTTTTTATTTAGTTTTAATTTCTCGATTTTTTATTATAATTTTTAAATTTTTTGTTTAGTTTTAAATTATTTATTTCAAAATTAGTTTAAATTGAAAGATTTAAAATTTAAATTTTTTGAATTTGTTTTAAAATTAACTGTCATTTAGTTGAAAAGAAATTTTTTACAATTGTGGAATTATTTAAAATCGAAAAACTCACGGATTAGGAACCCCTGTGGCATTGGACCAGTCCAGACTAGTGGAGTTTTCTTCATCCAGAGGGGATACTGTAAGTGTAGAATTTTCTTCATCCAGAGGGAATACTGTAAGTGTAGAATTTTCTTCATTTAGAGGGGATACTGTAGATGTGGTGATTCTCGGTAGGGGGCTGGTGGTACTGTAAGTGGTAAAAGTAGTATTGTTAACAGGACCAAAAGTCGTCGAAAAATTTTCTTTTGATGTTTGTCTTTTGAATCTCGAATTCTCGACGGTCGGAAGTACGGTAGATGACGAAATCGTCGAAGATGAGTTACCTTCAGAATCCATCTTTGAACCGCAGATTCTGGAGTTCAAATCGGGCATCACGGCCACGAGCAAAAAACAAACAATAAAAATTTCAATAATTCCGAAGACAATCGTGCTTTTTCTGACATGACAGCAGAAACTACGGTAATAGGGACCGTTAGGCTGGAATCCGACGACCGGGGTCTGGCTCGGTTGGACGTACTTATTCTACAATACCGTAATCAGCTAAAGAAGTTCAAAAAACTCACTCTTGGAGATCCAGCCATTCTAAAAAACAAAAAATTTTATAAAATTCAATTTAAAAAAAATTAAATTTAAAAAAAAAATCTTTCAAAAAATTAGAATTTCTTTGAAAAATTAGGGTTTTTTTTAAAAAATAAATAATTTTATAAAAAAATTCAATTTTTTAAAGAAAAAAATAAATAATTTTTCAAAAAATTTAAATTTTTTAAAGAAAAAGTTGAATTTTTTTTTATTTTTTATTTTTTTTAAAGAAAATTTTGATTTTTTAATAAATTTTTAAATTTTTTTGTTTTAGAAATATAATTTTTAATTTTTTTAGTTTTAGGAAATATAGAATGTATTTAATTAAAAACCAGAAGACTTAACGAGAAGACTTCAAAAAGAAGTCTTTAGAGGCTCCAGTGTTCTCGTCATGATGCCTTCGGAAAAGGCTTCTCTCGTAGACTACCTGCTTCTCGTTGGCAAGGAGACAGATTTGAGCCCTCAGGGCATGAAAACCTTTAATGAACCAGTTCAACCTGTCCAACTTCTCTCCGGACTTTGTGGATTTTGTTTTCGATTAAAATTCCTCGAGAAAGAAATCCCCGAAGTGTGGACTGAGCTCTTGGAAGTTCACTTTTCGAAGTTTTTTAACTTTTTTAATTTTCTGAACTTTTTTAACTTTCCTAACTTTTTGAACTTTTCGATCTTTTTGAACTTTTTGAACTTTTTTATTCCGAATTGAGGTGGGATGGAACATGGACTCCCACCGCGAAAGTCCTTGTTAGAACGGTTCCTATCAATTCTGGAATCAAATTTTGGCATTGTTTATATAAGAAATATTGTTGGATAAAGAAGTGTTAAAAAATTCTTTCACCTCACCACCAGAAGAAGTGTATATCACATCAGTCTCAAAGCGAAAATTCAAAAATGGAAATTTTGAGGTCTTTGAGGTCGAACCAAATACGGATTCCCACCACGAAAGTCCCTGCTAGAGCGGCCTGTGGTATTCTGGAATCAAATTTTTGCGTTGTTTACATAAGAAATATCGTTGGATAAGGAAGTGTTAAAAAATTCTTTCACCTGTCCGTCAGAGGAAGTCCATATCACATCACGAATAATATATAAAATTCCAAAGAGAACAAAAACAAAAATAATAATTCCTTCGAAATAAGCAACTTCATAAAAAACAAGCGTCCTCCTACCGTAATTTCAAGGATTATCGTGGCAGGAACTAGTTCATGTCTTGTGTCAGGAACATTTATTCAGATTTAGTTCTCCGAGTAAAACTAAAGACCAGAAACAGACAATAATTCGGAAATTTTTCATGGATTTTCGTGGTGAGACCGGGGATTTTTTTATTCTTGAAGAAATCAGAAGTACTGGTCCTGAGGAGGAAAATACTTAATTCATTCTTTATTTTTAAAGTTGATTATTGATATTTTTAAAAATAATTAAGATAATAAACAAGAAAAATTACATATTTATCACAGAATTAAGTTTTTTTATTTTTTGAAGAAATCAGAAGTACTGGTCCTGAGGAGAAAAATATTTAATTAATTCTTTATTTTTAAAGTTCATTATTAGTATTTTTAAAAATAATTAAGATAATAAACAAGAAAAAATACATATTTATCACAGAATTAAGTTTTTTTATTTTTTTCAGAAATCAAAAGTACTGGTCCCGACGCGAAAGACGTCTGATTCATGTTTATATTTCGAGGCTGATTGTTACTTCTTTGATAATCCCGATCCTTCAAGGCGACCTCAGGCATCTAAAATAGAATAAAGAATAATTTTCAAAAAAAAATTACCTGCAAATAATAAATGCGAAAATCAAAAAAAATGAAAAAAGAAAAAGTCCAATAATACCGTAGATGGCATGTTCGAAGAAATCCGCCGCAAATTGTTCCACTAAATTTACATTTTTAAAATTAAAAAAATTAAAAAAAAACAAACTTTTTCTTTGAAAAATTAATTTGTTTTTAAAACCATAATAAATCAAAGGAATAAATTCTAAAGAAACAAAAACAATGTTCCGAGTCCCGAACATTGAACTAATCCTCGATGAACCTGTCAAGCCCGATTGACAGTCTGGATCTCGTTCGGAAAGCTCAAGAAATGTCAAGCGGACTTGCGATCCGAACTACATCTTTCAAAATAGGTGTATTTTATAATCACAATCATTCTATTTGTAGAATTACTTCCAAAAATAGAAAATAATATCCAGTCAAAAGCTCTCAGAACAGCGATTCTAAATTTACCTGAAAACATAAAATAGAAAATTCTAGAATCCTAAAATTTCAGTTTTCATATATCAATTTCTCAACTCCAGCTTCTAGAATTCATTTTTAAGTACTTTAATATATAAATTTCGGTTTAAAATTGTTTTTATAAGGATTACAATTGATCTGGTTTAGTTCAACCCGGCAACCCCTGAGGGAGTTTTTTGCTTTGTTCAGGCTTTTAAACGTCGAAACAAATTTGTCTGTATTCTGTAAATTCATGTTTATATTCGATAAACGGATAACCAATCAGAAATTCTGGAACAGCAATTATGAATTTACATCATAAGTACTCCAGTTAAAGAAAATTCTAGAATCCTAAAATTTCGGTTTTCATATATCAATTTCTCAACTCCAGCTTTTAGAATTCATTTTTAGGTACTTTAATATATAAATTTCGGTTTAAAATTGTTTTTATAAAGATTACAATTGATCTGGTTTAGTTCAATCCAGCAACCCCCTGAGGGAGTTTTTTTTTTGTTAATTGTCTCTTTCGACGGTTATTTATTTGGTGTCATATCGCGAAATAACGTCCCTATCCTTTGTTTTGTTTAAGCTTTTATTCGAGAAATTACCACTTTGGCACAATCACAACAAAGAAACATGAGGTGAAAACTATACAGAAATTCCGAGTACCGGATGAGACCGAGAATGAGGTTTTGATATTTTTCTAAACGGATTTTTGAGCAATATAGTTTTAAAAAATTAATTTTTAATTCCGATGATTGACGAAGCAGCAGTTTTTTTCAATTCTTCTTGAATTTCGTAATTTTTAATATTTTGTCGAAGATCGATGAAAATCAGACATGCTTGAGAAGCAGCCCCGAGCCAATCGCCGGTCCCGTCCCAGGAAACGTCGTAAAAAGCCGCCTTGTAGCTCACTTGAGTCAGAATCGTCCCTGTCTCCAGACTGTAGACGAAAATTTTCGCGTCGAAAGTGGAACAAGCCAGATATCTTCCGTTCGGAGAAAAATCCAACATGTAAGTGGATTCAGAATTTTGGAAATTTAAAATTGCTTTTTTTAGGTAAACATGCCAGATGATTATTTGACTGTCCAATCCAGCTGTGGCGATGATTGTGCCCTTAGGGGACCATCTGACCATATGAATCCCTCTGGCATGTCCTCCGAATTTAGCTATAGGGTCTTCCTTGTTCATGTCCCAAATGACCAACAGACCGTCGTCGCCTCCAGAAGCCAGATATTTCGTCTCCATTCTGTCGAACCTAATCGAGTTCACTTCTCCTTGATTTCTTTTCAGGGTTCTTACCGGATGCTCATCCCCAACCCTCAGAATCAAGATTTCCAGTTCTGTAGAACAACAAGCAAAAATCTCGTCATTGAGCCAATGATAGTCAGTGATCCCTCGGAGGTGGAAAGTCTGGATCAGCCTTCCGGTCGAAGTCTCCCAAATAATCACTTTCTGAAAATGTTAAATTAATATACAAAAAGTAAACGAAAAGTTAAATTAATATATAAAAATAAACTAAAAACTAAATTAATATATAAAAAATAACAAAAATAAATTAAAAACTAAATTAATATATAAAAAAGTTAAAAAATAAACCAAATTAATATATAATAAATAAACTGAAAACTAAATTAATATATAAAAAAGTTAAAAAATAAACTAAATTAATATATAATAAATAATAAATAAACTAAAAACTAAATTAATATATAAAAAACTTAAAAAATAAACTAAATTAATATATAATAAATAATAAATAAACTGAAAACTAAATTAATATATAAAAAGTTAAAAAATAAACCAAATTAATATATAATAAATAAACTAAAAACTAAATTAATATATAAAAAACTTAAAAAATAAACTAAATTAATATATAATAAATAATAAATAAACTAAAAACTAAATTAATATATAAAAAGTTAAAAAATAAACTAAATTAATATATAAAAATAAATATTAAATAAACCAAAAATCATACTCTATCCATGCCAATGGTGAAAACTTTTTCGCCGCTAGGGGAAAAACTGGCTCCCATGATTGTCCCGCAATGACCGTTCAAGGTGTGCATTAACTTTCCTGAAATTATATTATTTTAAAAAATACTGTACAATTATCTCGAAATCAATTTCCACAATTTTAAGTTTCAAATGTTAGTTCCAGAAAATATTACCGGATTCTGGAATATTTTTAAAAAATTTAAAAAGTAAATCTTAGAAAAATATATCGTCAAATTTGTACTTTTTGGCGAAAAATGAATCAATGCCAATCGTGATCGTCTGTTTAAAAATTAATCTTACGAAATAACTTCAAAAATTTTAGGATTTTTATAATTTTTAATTTTTAATTTTTATGATTTTTAATTTTTAGGATTTTTAAAATTATTAACTTTTAGTATTTTTAGGATTTTTAAAATTATTAACTTTTAGTATTTTTAGGATTTTTAAAATTTTAATTTTAGGTGGTTTCAGAAGCCTCTTGAGATTCTGGAAAATTCTAGAATTTCTTAGATTCTAAAAGCTTCTGTGAGATTTTTGGAAGTTTTGCAATTTTTTATTTGAGAGGACTTTAGGGAGAAGTAAATTTCGAAATTTTCACCTTTGTTGTTCCACAACCTGGCGACTCCGCTGAAGGTGGCGGTGACGAGCATGGTTCCTTGGGAGTTCCAATCGCAGGACGGGAATTCCATTTCTTTCTTTGGTCTTTCTTCTTCGTTGCCAAACTTGTTGTCATGGGATAAATTCAGACATTTGGCCTTCAGTTCGGTTTGATTCCATTGAGTAATCGGTTTTTCCATCGGCAATTGGAAAATTTTCGGACTTGCATAAGCAAATCCGACGGCACAAAGTCGAGAATTTTTGGGATTCCAGGAAAATCCATAATTTTCATTTACTCCTGGATCAAGGATGAAAGAAAGGGTTTGAAGTCCGACCGGCATCTGTTGCTGATGAAGTTGAAGAAGTTGCATTTGTTGAGCTATGCTGAAATGAGAAAAGTTATCCCAAGGACTACTTCCCGTTAGTTTTAGAAGCTTTTATAGCATTACTGTACAAGCAATGTTAAATAAAAATCAACTTTAGGCTAATCTAACAAAAACAACAAAGAAAAACTTTCCGTTCGGGAGTACCTCAATTAATTTCAGTTTTTTTTTAAATTCTTAATTTCGATCAAAAATTCCGTTATTTTTAAAGTTTTCATATATCGAAACTGATATGAAATCATACATAAACCTCTAAATACTCTAAAAATACAAAAATTAACGAAAAATAACAATATTTTAAATGAAATTTTAATGCTTAATTTTTTTTAATTTCGATCAAAAATTCCGTTATTTTTAAACTTTTCATATATCGAAATTGATATGAAATCATACATAAACCTCTAAACACTCTAAAAATACAAAAATTAACGAAAATAAGTAATATTTTGATTGAATTTTCAATTTTTGATATTATTTCTTAATTTCAATCAAAAATTCCGTTATTTTTAATTAATTTTACATTAAAGCATATGCAGCAAGTAAAATACAGCTGTAAGACGTTGAAAAAATAAAAATTAACAAAAATTGTACTTTTGTTGGACTTTTAATAATTAACGTAATTTTTTTAATTTCAGTTAAAACATGGTTATTTTTTATTATTTTATATATTAAAACCTACGTAAGAATGCAGAGGAACTTCTGAAGACCCTAAAAATATAAAAATCAACGAAAAATAATCATTTTGATTGAAATTTTAATGTTTAACTTTGTTTTTTAAATTTCGATGAAAACTATTATTTTCTGAACTCCCATATATCGAAATGCACATAGGAATATAGAAGAATTTCTGAGAATTCTAGAAATATAAAAACCGACGGAAAATAATATTTTTATCGAAATTTTTGTTTAAAACCGTTTTTTAAATTTCGATGAAAATTACGGTATTTTTCGAATATTTCATATATCGAAATGTACATAGAAATATAGAGTAACATCTAGAGATTCTAAAAATACAAAAACCAGCGAAAAATAATAATATTTTGATGGAAATTTTTATATTTAAAAAATAAAAAATTCATTAAGCAGGTCTCGAACGGAAAATCGGTCCTTCCACAACCACTCGTCAAACTAGCCTAATATTAATTTCTATAAAAACCGAAATTTCCAGAAATTCTCCTGAACTAAACAGAGATCTCTCTTCTCTACAATATCCCCCACGTGAACCACTAATATCCTCGAGTTCTGGAATCTCCTCAGTCACTATCCTTCCAAATCCCCAGAATAAATCCTCAATATCTGTGGTGAAAGTTTTTTCCGTCAATTTTACTCCATTTTCCATGAACAATTCACAAGATAGAAAAGAGAAACAACAGTGCCATCGAAAACCATCCGTTCCAAGTGTGCCAATGACAAAACAAACTACAACAATGAAACACGTATGATTAAGTTTTGGAAAATTACAAACAAGGACTGTCACTTGTGCCGGACAAATCACATTTTGCCAAAAAAGAGACAATTTCGAAGACACTTTCACCACTTAATATTGAGTTTTTTGTGATGAGTATAATACAGACCCGGAAGAATTGTTCGGGGTCCCTGCCCCGTTCCCTGCTGGTTGTTGGAGTTGTTTCAGCACGAAATTGTAATCAGCTTCTTTGTATCCATTTGGAAGACTTGCAAAACTTGGAAAATTATTGATTGTTGTAGGAGCCAGGTTATGAAGATGACTTGGAAGGTGAGTTGGAAGCAATGGATTGAAAAGACTCGACATTGGTAGCTGATGAATAATGCCAATGGCTGATTGTTGATGAATATTATTCGTGTGATTTGGTTTATTCGGCACTGGTGTAGATTCCTTGAGATGATTAGATATATCAAGTCTCGAACCCGATGAAACATGCTGGGAGGTTGACGGAGGAGTTACCGAATGTACTCTCTACAATTCAATCAATAAACCAAAACTCTCAATTAAGTCAAACCTTTTCAATATTTTTCGATTTCATGTGACCAGGAGGCTGAACCCCATTAGTCAAAGAAACCAATTTTTCCTTCCTTTCTGATTCCTTGGTTTCCTTTTCTCTATCGTGCTCTCTCTCCCTCAAATTATTCAGGCTCATTTTTGCTGCCATCTGCTGCTGAGCCACTACTTCCGGTCCGGGTGCCTTGGATCCACTAACGGTCATAGCCGAGGCTTCCGCCCTCTGCTTTAACAAAGATATTTGGTCTTTTCGCCTTTCTTTCCTCAACCTATTCACTTCATTCGCCAGAAGTTTTCCATCAATAACTCCACAAACTTTCTTCGGTGCAGGAGGATTAGCTAAAAAACAATCGATATATTGAAAATAATCAATAATCTTACCAGATTCAAGCAGAGATATCGTTCCTGCCGTTTTTTCGTATTTCTCTACAGCATCTCCTCCTAGAAGTGCGTACCTCTCTGCTTCAGCAAAAAAGACACCCTTCTGGAGGATCTTTACAAGAGCTCCCTTAGGGACCTGAGTTGGATCTATCTGGGCACTGTAGACATTGGATTCGGTTCCAAATAAATAAGCAGTATGAGTGAATCCTGAAACAACGCTATTGTAAAAAGAAAAAATAAAATTACTGCAAAATTTCCTCGGTAAAAAAGATAGGAAGTTGCAAATTTTAGGTAAAAAAGAAAAGCAACAGAGTGCGAGTCGATTAGGTAAAAATCGCCAGATTTACCATTTTTTTAAATTTACATACCTCGCTCGTCTGCGCGGGAATTCAAAAATCCACGTTATTATTAAAAAAATAACTTTCCGAAGTAGTTTTAAGATTAATTTTTTTTAATTTTTAGGATTATAGTGAAAAAATAAATTTCGAAACAAATTGCCAGATGTATCATTTTTCCATGTTTCGCTTCTTTACATAGGAATTATAAAAATTCATATATCAAATTTTACAATTTTAAATAAAAATAAACATACCATTTTCTTCGAGATACCTGTGAACCAAATAATTGATTTCATCACTGGAAAATAGGATACTCGTATTCGGTCTATCGAGAGAAACAGCTTTTCTTTTGATTCCGATTTGATGTCCAAGACTTGTTTGAACAAGACTAAGCTCCTCATCTTTAGTTCCACTGCTGCTTCCAGGTTCTGAAGGTCCAGGTTCAGCCGCAGAAGCGGCAAATCTTTTGTCCCCCGATGAACTCGTCGTGGACGTCTGGACCGTTGTCGAAGCACGGCCACTAATCGATCTGCCGATTAATTCTGGAGCCGAAACGGGTTCGACTAATCTTGAAGGGGTCGCTGGAGGAACAATTTTGGAAATAATATATGGAAATTTTATATAAAAATCGGAATCTTGAGCACAGATACTTTGAGGTCCAAAGATTGAATTAGAGATCAAATTCAGTCAAAATAAAATCAATTCAATATTAACGAATCATAGAATAATCAACAATTATTACACAACAACTGGTGGAAAAATATCAGAGAACCTAAAAAATTACAAATTAATTCCCACGAAAAAATTTAAAAATAAAAATTTAAAATAAAAAAGTAAAAAAAATTGATTTTTTAAAACAGCGAATAAGAACCACGGTTGTCCTTGAAGAAAAAAAACCATTTTTTCCTTTTTGATCGAGTTATTTAATCCAATTCACACCTGTTTTTAATTTTGGATAAATCTCAATTTAATCTTGAAGAATTAGATTTCAGAAAAAAATTTTAGAAGATTAAACAACTTTAAAACTGTTTAAAAACAAAATCAATTAAGAAATATTTTTAAAATTCTAAAAATCCGCATTGAGATAATTTTCAAATTTAAAAATTAATTTTTAAATAAAATTTCGGTCTTAACTGGAAAATTCAAAAATTTTGCGTTAGAACAATTTTTAAATTTTATAAATTTTTTAAAAATAATTGTAAAACTTTAAAAAAATTAATTAATTCTGTAATTTTTGGTCTTAACTGGAAAATTCAAAAATTTCGTGTTAGAACAATTTTCAAATTTTTTAAAAATATTTAAAATTTGATATTAATTTTTAATTTTTTAAATATTAATTTTGATTTATTTTATTGTGTAATTTTATTGATATTTTTTCAGGGTCAATGACCGTTTTTGCTTTAAAAATACTGGTAAACACAGTCCTTGAAACGACTTCGATGAATCAGCCACCTATTGAGAAAATTTGGCGCGTAAGGAAAGACGAACAGACCAAAGAACATTTAACTTTTGTTTGGGGTTGTTATTCAGGTCTGGGGTACTCGATCAACTTCCTTCGTATTTGGATTACTTGTTAGAAACTTACTTTTCTTCAAAAAAAAAACGATTTTGACTAAAGTAATTTAATCGTACAAATTACAAAAAAATTAAATTTCTTACGGAATTTTCTCGACAAGAATTTTTAAAATTTTAGGTAAAAAATTGTTTTAAATTTATAAAAATTATATTTCAAAAATTGTCTTGAAAAATTCTTATGAACTTTTAGGACAGTTATGACGGAATTTAAAAAAGCGCATTGATTTCGGTGAGGATTACCATAATTACCATTTTTTTGTTTTTTTTAACTCTCGAGCTGTCTGCGCAAAAATCGAAAAATTTTTAAAAATTCAAATTCTTATAAAAAATTTAATAATTTTTTCAAGTTGTTTTGACAGGAATTTTAAAATAAAAAACCAAGTTGCCAGATTTACCGCTTTTTAATTTTCACATAGCTCGTTCTCTTTGCGCGGGAATTTCAAAAATCACTATTATAATTTTCGAAACTATTTTAGAATAAATTTTTCATTAAAATTGTAAATTGGTATTTTCTGTTTTTATAATTTGTCTGCGCGAGAATTTCGAAATTTTAAAAAATCTATATCGTTTTAATTACCATAGTTATATTTGTAAATCTGAAATCAGCGTGGCATTTGTACTTTCAACATTGTTAATTGTTTCAACTGTACAAACAATGTTCCGATTTCAAAATTGATTCTTGTTGACTATGGGATATACGAGAATCGATCGAACAAACATCATCTTCTAAAGCGCAGTTTTTTTAAGTAAAATTTGCCAACTGTATTTTGTTAAAAATGGCATTGAATCCATAGAGAAAATCGATGACTAATGAGGAATCTTCGTCGGAATTCTGGGTCTTTATTCTCGTTGCCGTTGGCATTGAATGTTCTTTTCCAAAGAGGCCAGCAGACTGAATTAAAACTGGCTTATCTTGGTTCGTCACGAGGACGAAGGTAAAATGACAACTTCCAGTGACCAAATAGTTAAAGCTATACTGTAAAATTAAACTTTTCGTAAAAAATAACTAAACTTTTCGTAAAAAATACTTAAAATTCTTCATAAAAAATAACTTTCTTTCCCTTGAGACACAAAAGTAACTACAAGTTACGCTTACGTGTCCTTACCGTCGTTTTGAGCACGAATTCAGTGTAGCGTAGGTTTGTTGTTGATAAACTTGCCCAAATTCAGTACTTTTCTATTTTGGAACGCGGTTTTTGATTAATTTTATATATCGATTAACTTAGAAAACATCCATTTGCCAAAGTATTATCGATTTTAAAAATTGGTCTTTGGTTGACGTAGGCCTGCACATCAGAAAAATTCCAATTTCCACAGGAATTATTGGTTAAATAACTCGATTAATTTCGAAAAATAATATTCACATATTTAGGGAGGATTTAAAATACTTAAAACGCGACAAATATCGATAAAAAATAAAATTAATGGGACAATAAAGAAAATGCAAAAAATTAGGCCAGAAAATAAAGATTGATATATGAACAACATCGACATGTGGATACAGAAGTGGGACAGAGGGTAATGGTGGAACTGGGGCTAGACTAGGATAACTCGAATCAGGGGATCCACTTGGCAGAGTCGACACAGCGGGAAGAGGGACCAGAAAAGAAAGAAACGCGGAGAGAAAAAACGGCGGTCGGTCCCTCGACTCGCTTTCATTTCGCTTGCAGAACAACCAGCGCGCAAACTGCAAAATAATTTTAGGAAAGGAAAGACGAACTTCAACTATGTTTGTCTGGCTTTCTCCGCCTATCGACCCTTTCGACCTTCACTCAGAACGGAAAAACAGATGCAATGGACTGGTGTACGATTTTTTGATTCTAAAATTTCGGTCTTTTTCATTTTTTAAATTTTTTCGAAACTACTTTGAAAATTTAATTTTTAATAAATTATTTTTTCGTTCCGGGACTAGTAATAAACTGGAAAAACTGGTATTCGAAAAGGTTTGTTTGGCCGTCATATTTCTTGGAAAATTCAAGAAATTTTGAAAGAAATCTTTACAAAGCAAGTAATTTCGTCGGGTTACAGTATTCTGGACTACAGTAGTCTCTGATAAGAAGAATTAAATGTGATTTTTGGAGAAATTTGAATTAAAAAATGCAAAAAAACGCAAAAAATGAGTCATTTTTATGATAACTGGAGACAAATAATAATTATTTTTGAATTATGGTGGTTTTAATGCCATTTACACCTTCTGATATAAAATCGGTGAAGCCGGAATAATTTCAGACAGTCGACCTTCTCGTCGCCATAGTGAACGACGCACGCTCTGACGACCAGTCTTTGGAAAACGAGGCACTGGGGATTCCTGAGAGAGACCAGAGAAGCCCTTTCGACTCGTCCGTCGTCTTGCTCGCCATTTTCTGCGGCTGAGGGACTCAAAAATTCAAAAATCGAACAAACTTGATCCAACTTTGGCTCGTCATAACTTTCTTTAAACTTGATCAAATGAAACAAAAATTTGCCACAATATAACAGACAGGAATACCGATCTGGACAACATAAATTCGGAAAAATCGGATAAGTAGTAAATGAGAAAAGTCGAAAAATGTCGATTTTACACCAAAGTTCTTCAAAGTACCGTAATTCGTGCACTAGAGGGCTTTGCCAGAATTACAAATAATGGAGCGATAGAAGAAACTTCAGAGAATCCGAATAATCTGGTCTCGAGGCGAAAAAAGCTTGTTCAGCGGGAGTTTTCGTTGCAAGAACCTTTTTTTGCGAATTTGGACTCTCGAAAAAGGGGTCCACTTTGAGGCCCCGTAACTCGTACCCCAATGATCCCACGGCTTCAGAATTTTGCAATTTCCTTCTTCAACACTTGCAGATTACTGTATTAAATTTCTACAACATTTCGTTAATTAGTAAAAAAGTTACAATTTTTTTTGCAAAAAAAAATTTTTCTGAATTTTCTGGTTAAATTTGTGCCCGTTTTTCCCCTTTTTCGCGAAGTATGGACGAACAACCTCGTCAAATATTTCAACGCAATGAAAGAGCAGTTGACATTCGAAAGAGGAAGCCAAAGTTAAAATAGAACAAGGGGGACTTGAGCATTCCTGACCCCAAACAAATTACGAAATAGTTTAAAAATTGTTTCTGTTATAAAATATAACTCCGAAATTGTCTCGAAACGAAAGACATATCGTGGGAATCTTCCGGGTTTACACATCCAAAAGAAAAAGTGTAAATTAAAAATTTTGGGGTTCGGAATAAAGATTAAACAAACAAATTTTTTACTACATCGATCGTAATCTCAGATTTTCGTGTCAGGAGTCGTTTTTGTTTAAATAATATTTTTACAAAATTAATTTTATTTTTATATTTTACAGTAATCTAAATTTTATTTTAAATAATATTTTTACAAAATTGATTTTATTTATATATTTTACAGTAATCTCAAATTTTATTTTAAATAATATTTTTTACAAAATTAATTTTATTTATATATTTTACAGTAATCTCAAGTTTTCGTATCAAAAGTCGTTTTTTGAATTAATGAATTTTTATTTCTTGTAAAAATAATTTAGTTCCTGTATTTTACAGTAATCTCAGATTTTCGTTTAAATAATATTTTTTACAAAATTGATTTTATTAATATATTTTACAGTAATCTAAATTTTATTTTAAATAATATTTTTGAAAAATTAATTTTATTTATATATTTCACAGTAATCTGAAATCTTTGTGTCATGACTCATATTGACTCAATTAACAATTTTTTGTTGTTGCCAAATCTATCTAATATCTATATCCTGTCGTAATTACATGTTTTGACGTCAAGACTCATTTCCGTTTAAGTCAAATTTTTTCCTTTTCAAATTTATCTATGATCCGTATCATACCACAATTACAGGCTTTCGTTTCAAGACTCACCTTCCTTTAAACCATAAACTTTTTGAAACTCACCTAAAACTACTATGATACTGTAATAATATATTTTCGTCTCAAAAGTCATCTTGAAAAAATAATTTTTTCAATTTCTAAAATCCACCTAAAACTACTATGATACTGTAATAATATATTTTCGTTTCAAGAATCATCTTCGAAAAATAAATTTTTCATTTCTGAAATCCACCTAAAACTACAATGATACTGTAATAATATATTTTCGTTTCAAGAATCATCTTAATTCAAAAAATAAATTTTTTCCATTTCTAAAATCCACCTAAAACTACAATGATACTGTAATAATATATTTTCGTTTCAAGAATCATCTTCGAAAAATAAATTTTTCATTTCTGAAATCCACCTAAAATTTCTATGATACTGTAACTTTGTGTTTTCTTCTTAAAAATCATTTTAATTCAAAAAATAAATTTTTATTTATTCCTAAAATCCACTTAATGTTCTTATGCTTTCTTATTTGACAAAAGTAGAAGCAAAAATGGACTGGATGATGTTGGGCAATTGAGCAGTGTCCTCTGCATAGAAGGCTTTTCCATTCGGAAGGGCCTTGACTAATCGTTCTGCCTGAGGACCTAAGGAACCAATAAAAATCACAAAAGCATTAACATTAGAATCAGAATCCAGAATTCTTGCAAGATGTTTAGGATGAATACCGTATCTGTCAAGATTAGCATCACTTAACAAAATAACGAATTTTTCATCGACATCCGTTTCTTTGGCCACTTTCGAAATACCGTAATTCAGGGCTTCTAACGTGTAATCTCCACTTGCACAAAATTGAGAATGAAGAAACATTTTTTTCAAAATTTGAAATTTTTCTTTTTCATTTTTTGGAGGATGTTCAGAATCTGTAAATTTGAATTCAGGACCATCTCCAGAATGTCCTACAATATCGTATTTGATTTTTTCTTTTTTTCCTTCAAATGATTCCATAACCATCAAGGCCGTTTCGAGGGATTTCTGGAGTCTTTTGTCATGTCCGTTGAATCTGTACATAGATCCAGAAATATCAAAACAAAGTTTAATTTTTTTGGGTTTTTGTTGGACTGTTCCAGGTTCAGGAGGAAGATTCATTCTTCTTCTGTAAATCGATTTTTCGCCTGATATTCCTTCGATTAATTTTCCGTCATCCAAATCTCCTGAAGTCTGATGTTTGATCCACTGTCTTTCGTGTTCTCTTGCTTCTAAATTTTCAATTATACTTTTTAAATGTTTAATTTGTTTTTTAACTTTAGAATAAAAAGATTCTAATAATTTAAAATCGGATTCATTCATTTCTAATTCTTTTAATTTTTTTTATATTCTTTTTCGTTTATTTTTTTCGCTTTTAATTTGTATTCTTCCGGAATTTGATTTTTTGCACTTTCGTCAATTTGATGAACAGCGTGTCCAGCGTCCAGTCTGAAAGGCCCTCCGGCACCCCCCAGTCCGGCCGTGTTGTAGCCCCCCACTCCCCCCATCCACTGATTTCCGCCGATGTGGGGGTCATTATTAGGGTCGAATTTTCCGACAGTGGGTTCTGTCAACTTTGACATGTCGACTTCAGAAGCATCTTTTTGAAATTCTATTCTCGTATTTGAATCTTCTTCTCCAAAAAGTCTATTCCAAGAATCCAATGACGTCATCAAAGATGATTCTTCAATTTCCCATTTTTTAATTTTTCCCGATGTTTGACAAGTATAAATATTTTTTCCATCTTGATTTTTCGACATTAAAAAATTAGTTTTTGATATTGCAGCAATCCAACTTCCATGATACAATGCCGGAGGCCCTACAGGAATAGGAATAAATTGAATAGTACTTCTATTAGTGTCCAAAACCTCCAAAAATGCACCGATATCAGAAGGACTTGCATCTGAAAAAATATTCTCAAAAAATTTAAAATTTAAAAATATAAAACAAATTTAAAAAAGTTTAAAAATTAAAGAAAAATTTAAAAAAGTTTAAAAATTAAAGAAAATTCTGAAAAAATAAAAAAATATTTAAAATAATTTTTAAAAAAAGTTTAAAAATTAAAGAAAATTCTAAAAAAATAAAAAATATTTAAAATAATTTTAAAAAAATGTTTAAAAATTAAAGGAAATTCTGAAAAAATTTAAAAAATATTTAAAATAATTTTAAAAAAAAGTTTAAAAATTTTAAAAATTACTTGAAGGAAGAGCTTTGGCCGGAGTTTGCCACTTTGGGATTGCTCTGATGATTAATCCATTATCCAGAGCTAGGACTTCTTTCTGTGGATGAACTAATTTATTTCTTTCCAAAGTTGATTTATACGGTAGACTTTTGTCGACGACTTCTTGTTCGTCAAAATTCGGTCTTCTCCATCCTCGAATAACGCCTTTCGAAAACGAATCTGGAAACATTTCTGATTTTAATCCATAATATAGTTCATTTGTCAAAATAAATTCTGAAATTCCTTCATTTTTTGAAATATTTAATTTCGAAATAAATTCGAAAAATTTTGGAACATCCATCGATTCGTCGATTTCTCTCAAAAAAATTCTTCCGTCATTTTCAAAAGTTAAAAGATAATTATTTTCGTTTGTGTTTATTATGTATTTTTTCTGGTTTACAGGAACAACGTTGATTATCGGAATCGGAAGATTCAGAATCTGGACCCCGGCTGGCAGATTTCCCGGATGCAAAATTCTCATTTCTGTTCCGTTTCTTTCGAACAAAACTGGTTTTTCTGATTCTATTAATCTCCAGAATTTATTTTCATTCATTAAATTAATCGAAGACAGTTTTCCAAAAGTAGACGAGATTATCGAAGAAGACCTTCCATCTGAATTCAGTTTCTTCGTCGTGTTATTTTCGAAATCCACAAGTAACAATGTATTCGACTGAAAAATCATATTATAAAAATTAAAATTGAAAAAATTACTGGAAAAATTTAGGTAAAAATAAAAAGAAAGCGAATGAAGAAACAGATTTACCATTTTTTTACTTTTAGAACTGGCAGGGAAAGAAAAGAGAGAGAATTGTCAAATTTACCTTTTTTCACTTTTAGAACTGGCAGGGAAAGAAGAGAGAGAGAGAATTGCCAAATTTACCTTTTTTCACTTTTAGAACTGGCAGGGAAAGAAGAGAGAGAGAATTGCCAAATTTACCTTTTTTTACTTTCAGAACTGGTAGAAGAAATAAAAAAAGCGAGTTGGAAAAAAATCAACTCTGGTAATGATTTACCATTTTTTCCACTTTCTTCACTATCAGCTCTTTTGCGCGGGAATTTCAAAACTTTAAAAAGTAAAATACTACTTTTTACAATGATAATACTTGTATGTTATGGATTTATATTTTTCATAAAAAACCAACCGTTTCTTCATGAACTAAGACCTCATTATCGCTCCATTTCGCCAACTTGAATCTCGGTCGAAAATCGCCTCTGGCAAACTTCGAAAAATAAGAATAAAGATCAATTTCGATAACTTCAGGTTTCCTTTCATCTGGTACCACATATAAAGTCGGAGGATTTACTGTAGCAACAATTATTTTCTGATTGAGATTAAGGATATCCGAGCAGATATTGACGTCTGAAATCGGAAGTTGCCACGAAAATTCTTCTTCAGAAAATCCCCTTGCTCGAGAATGATGCATTTCTAGCCTTAATAGTCTTCTTTGAAATTTGTTTTCTGCCTAAAATTCATCACTTCTATCGTGTCATTTTAAAAATCAAAAAATTATCACAAAATGGTCCCGACACGAATTTTCGAAATTTCCAATTTTAAATAATTCTAAAATTTTTAAGTATTCTACTCGAAAAATCAAATATTTAACAAAAAAAGATCCTAAAAACTGTCTCGACACGAATTTCCAAAACTTTCCAATCGGGACCCAAAAATTATAAAATTTTATGTTTTTCAAAATTTTAAATATTTATATTTTTAATTTTAAAATAATTATATTTTTAAAAATTTTTTAAACAATTATTTAAAAAAATGTTTAAACAATTATTTTTTAAATAATTATATATTTTTAGATTTTTTAAAAAATTATTTTTAAAATTTTTTAAACAATTATTTAAAAAAATTTTAAACAATTATTTTTCAAAATAAAACTAACCTCAGAATTAACAGGAAAAACTTTAATTTCGAGGTCTTGGGGTTTCGTTTTCTGTCTGAGACCCCATTGTCCGATTGTGGAAGGTCCATTCAATGGAAATCTTTTGCTCAAAAATACAGAATTTTTCGGTTTTTTTATTCCTGAAATAACCACAGATTGTTAAATTTAATTTTATTCAAGTTTTTATGAAATAAATTTTCCATTTACCGTACCTATGGGAATTCCATATTTTTGAAAAACGGATTCAATCATTTCTGTCGTGTCTTTTGTGAAAGAATCGAAATCGAAAACATTCCTGATTACTGTAGTCAGAGGATCATCGGGAAAAAGTTGGAGATGTTTGACAATGTTGACCAATTCTCTGGTAGAATACGGATACTGTAATTGTGAATCATCTGCCATTTTTCGTAATTCATCAAAAGCCGAAATTAATTTATTTAATTTTTCTTCTTCAACATTTGGACCATATTTTTTCAACATTGAAAATTCCGAAGATCTACTTGGATTATCCACAACATGAACACTGAATAAATCTCCCAAAATAGAAAAAAGATCATTTCCTAAAAACGGAAATCCAGGCCTATTAGCTAACATGATTAATCTGAAATCCGGATGAATCGGAATTGAATTTTCTTTCAAAAATCCTTCTTGAGGTTGGATAATTCTTCCGTCAGATAAATACAAAATTCCCGAATCCAATAAAGATTTCAAAACAGCCACAACATAAAGTGGAGCTTTATCCGCTTCATCTATAACAAGTACAAGTCCGTTTTTTACTGCTTTAACAAGTGGAGAATCTTCATATTTCAAAATCCCATCAATTACCGTAGTTTGAACTGTCAAACTTTGTACTGTAGTATCTCGATGAAGTTGCATATATTGTCTTGGTCGTTTGATTATTTGCAAAAATCTATCTGTAATTTTATTTTTTCCAACACCTTGATTTCCAATAATTAACAAATGCGATCCAAGTTCGAAATCCTTAGCCATGTCGTCCATTACTTTTTCGTGTTGTTTGTTGTTAAAAAAAACAATATCCGGAATCATAGATTCAGATTCAATTGTTGATTTTGAATTTTCTTTTAATTTTTCAATCCAATCATTTTTAATATTTTTCATATCAGGATTAATTTCATTTTCTTTTAAAAATTTTTCAAATGCAAATTTCGTAATCGACGGCATAAATCTGCTTAAAGTCGCTCTGTTGACAGCTTCGTAAATTCCTTCTTCCGGATTCTCCGCATGTCTCCGGATAATGTAGATCAATCTCCTCAAGGACAAACTTTGACCGATTCCGCGGATATTAGGATCAGTTGATGAATTTAATTTTTCTGTTAATAAAATTAATTTTTTTACAGTATTCTTCGAAGCATTTGGAATAAGTTTAAAAATAATTTTTAATTTTTCATCTATCGACATTGGTTTCAAAAAATGAAACAAAAAAAGACTTAAAATTTGATCATTTAGCCATTTTGTAGAATTTACACTTTCTGAATCTCCCAAAGCCACAATTCTAAAATTTTCTTTAATTTTAAAAATTCCATTTTTTTCTAATTCTTTTTCTGTCATTTTCGTTCTTTTTTTCAAAATATCAAAATGTAAATTTCCTAATAATCTAGTTCCATCTGGCAATTGAAGATATCTGTGATGAATTAACGATCCTAGCATTTCTACCGTACTCCAATGAATTTTTTCTAATCCATCTAAAATACACAAACTTCCATTTTTCGCTGCTTTAACAAGTTGCGAATCTTCCCATACCGTATCTCCATTAGGCAACATTCTTCTTTGTTGAATTAATTCTCTTGAATTCATATCCTGATACAGTACAATTGTTTCCATTTCATATTTTAATCTTTTCGAAAATTCTTCAATTACTGTAGTTTTTCCACTTCCACGAGGTCCAAGAATACAAAAATCGCCTACGGCATGAGTAGCTATCAAATCCGACAACAAAGATTCATGGGATTCTGTCGACACAAATTCGTGTTTTTCCACGGGATACTGTAGGGTTCCTGAGGGTACTTGAAAGTTGTATTTTTTCCCATTAAAAATTGATTCAATTTTCGCTTTGGGACCTTCTAAATCAATTGATAAAATTTTCGAATTTGAAATTTTTTCTTTTTCAATGTTGAAAGTTTTCAAAAATTCTTCCAAAACTGAGATTTCGTTATCTGGCTTCAGAATCGTCTTTCTCGGATAACAAAGATTAAAAATAGTTTCTTCTGAGTAATTAGGATTAATATTCCATATTCTTACAGCTTTTGTCAAATTATCCAGAGGAAAAACTGGTAAAAAAACAGTTTTTTCTTCCAAATTCTGGGCATTCATACCGTATACCATCGCTAAAAGGTTGTTAATTCTGTCTTTTTTGACTTCCGGAGCAAGAAACGAACACAACTGGCTCATACTGTCAAAAGGAAGTTCAGAAACATTCTTACATTGAAATCTGGACCTCAACGGCGGATCAAGGGTATGTCCTTTGAAGGTCGGCACAGGGATGCCTAAGGCAATAACATGAAAATCCTCGCTTACTCTTTCTAATTTCATTTTTCGAAGTTCTTCTTCCGAATACTTCTAAAATACATTAATTTTAATTAAAATCAAAGTTCTTAGAAAATTTCACAATTATAAACCATTTTGAAATTTAATTTTTTGCATTTTCAAACTGCAAAAATTTTAGAACTTTCCAGAATTCAACAAAAACTTTCATAATTTCTTGGACTTTTCAGATATATTTTATAACTTGGTAAAAATCTCTAAAATTTTCTAAAATAAAATTTTCCAAAATAAAAATCTCTAAAATTTTCTAAAATAAAAATCTCTAAAATAAAACTTTTCAAAATAAAAAATCTCTAAAATCTTCTAAAATAAAATTTTCCAAAATAAAAATCTCTAAAATTTTCTAAAATAAAAATCTCGGAAATTTTCCAAAATAAAATAAAACTTTTCAAAATACTTAATCATCTGATGAAATTTTCTAAAATTACAAAAAAATTTCAAAATATTATAAAAAATCTAAATTTTTTTTAAAACTTATTCTATTTTTAAAAAAATTAAAACAAAAACTAACCTCTTTTAATTTATCAAATTTATTTGCTGCCATCAGAAATCTACCATCATCAAGTTGCATTTCTCTGTTTTCGAGTAAATTATTCAAAATCGGAAGGACGTTTCTTTCAGCTTTTTCAACTCCATCAATAACCAGAACCCTTCCTTCCAGAGCAGCTCTAACGGCACAAAGATCGGAATAAAAGGCATTTCCTCCGGCAATTTCCCTTCTTTGTTTGATGTCAGCTTCAGTCGTGTCTCTCGTCACCGACAAGTACTCAAATTCCCTGTTACAAAGTTCCAAATAAGAAAAAACAATTGACGACCGTAAGAATCCAGGAACTCCAATGAGAAACACGTCTTGCTTCAACGAGTCCTTCTGGAGAAGCCATTTAAGAGTATGAACAATCTGAGAAGGAGGATTCTTGTCCGCGAATCCTACAGGCACAAGTTCCGGTCTTTTCGGGTTCCTCAAAGGCACCCGGACATCTCCAATTTTGATGAATTGATTTTTCGGTCCATCTAAAATAATTAAATTATTTAAAAAAATTAAAAAATGTAAATTTTTAAAAATTTCATTAGATTTCAAAAATCTGCAGAAAATTATATTCAATTTTTTAAATTTTTGAAGAATTCAGAACATTCAATTTCATTCTGAAAATTTCTATAAAATTGTCAAAGTTCAAAAATCTACTAGTTTCAGAAAAATTTTTTAAATTTCTGAAATTCTAGAAATATTCTTTCAATTATGAAAAATTTTATAAAATTATTTGTTTTTACAAAAGCTTTATAATGAACACGTAACCTCCACGATCAGAAACACCCTTAGGCTCATCAGTCCACTCTCTTCACTGAGGAGATACAAGGGAAAATTTCAAGCCAGACGGGGTTCCCTGAATGTTGTGCTTCTATCATTAATATTGTTCCGTATTATATTCGTCTCTACTCTTAAAAGACAAAAATTCTAAAAAATCCTTTAAATTCTCCAAAACATTCTAAACAATTCTAAAAATATTTTTAAAAATCTAAAATGTTTAATTTTTTTAATTTTAAAATAATTAAATTTTAAATTCTAAAATTTCCCAAAATGCCTAATTTTTGAGAATTTTAAAATTTTTGAAAATGTCTAATTTTTTAATTTTAAAATAATTAAATTTGAAATTTTCAATGTGATTTTAATTCTAATTATAAATGAATAATTAATTAAAAACAAACCATGAAGTGACCGTTTGAGGAAGAACCCGACGAAAGCCATTGTCCGATACTAGCAGTGGACCCGTCACGAGTCGTCTGACCTGGACTACAATCGCTGTGTTCTTGGGTCATTGATTTCGAAATATATTGAGAAAAATAACTCTTGTCAAAAATTCAAAAAAGACTAGTTTCGTTTATGGTCAAATTACTGTTTCGAGATCCATAAATCAAATATCAGCAAGTAATTTCTACAATCAATACACAAATATTTAAGGAAAAAACTTAGAATCCAGTAACTTTTTTTCTGAGAATAACGAAAGCAGCAGCAATAACGGCCCCGATCGTGGTCAGCCAGAGGGTAGCTTCACGAGTCCCGCGTCTTGCATGGGCTTCTTCCAACAAAGTCATCCTCGTCGCTAATCGAGCCAATTGCCGACGCATAATCTTGAGTTCTCGCAGGGGATTTTCATCAACGGCAATCGAGTTATCACTGGCATGACTCTCACTTCTAATTACAGCATCGTCCATCTGTTCCTTCTCCAAGTCATGAATCGTCAATGTTTCAGGAACTCTCATGGAACCCTGCAAAATCAATGCATGTAAATACAATAAAGTTAATATGCAAATTTTAAGACTTGCGGGATTTGAATAAGATTAAAATTGATGGAAATATGAATTTCAAAATTACTGGACTTAGGTAAGATTAAAATCAGTAATATATAAATATTAAAGTTCAAGATTATACAAAACTTAAAGAGATATAAACAAGATTAAAGTTGAAATTGATATATGAAAGTCAAACTTTGGGAGGTGTAAGTAAAATTAAAGTTAGAGTTGATATATGAAATTTAAAGCTAGGGATATGTATGACATTTGCAGTTAAAGTTGATATATGAGATTTAAAGCTAGGGAGATAGAGGATTAAAGTTGGAATTTAGGTGAAATTTAAAATTTAGAAAATGCAATCAGGACCAAAATTGATAAAATTTGAAATTATTAAATAAACTTACCATGACGTCATCTGTACCGTCACCTCTGGCGGATCTGGCTCCGTTATAGACAATCCTGTCAGGCATCCTCATCCCTCTTTCGATCATGGCGGCTTCCTTCGCGAGGAATTCCGTCGAGTTCCGTCCAGGACTCCGGCCGTTCACGTAGATGTGCTCTGGAACCTCCATCATCTCGGCTTTTGCCAATGTCATTCTTGAATTTGATGAAAATTAACCAAAAAAGAAAGAAAAATAAAAATTCTGAAGACGAAAATTCGGAACGAACACGAGATGATGCAACGAGACAGATAAACCTTGACAAAAAATGGTGGAACGAACAAAACGCGGCCAAATTTTCCATTCGGGAAAAAACTAGAGTCGTTTCGTTTTTCTTTGAAATTTGGAAATTTTAATTTTTTATTTATTTTTTTATCGAAATTCATCCATATATCGATGACGGACATCTACAAGAGACCCAGCGATGCAACTGCATTGGTCGCCGTCGAGCCTTGTGGGTTTTTTAATTTTTGCATTTTATATAAAATCACGAAAATCCTAATTTTTGATTTTCAGCAGCCAAACGAGGAAGATACGAAGTCGCCGTCCGTCAAGAAGACCAGCATGGCCCAAGAAGGACGACGAACCTCCAATCCCCGATTATGCTTTTGACAGGACATGAAGGCGAGATCTACACCGCCAAATTTTCCCACGATGGAAAGTACCTAGCCTCCGCAGGATTCGACATGAAGATTCGTGAGTTTTTCATACATTAATCTTCTAAGTCCTAATTCATATATCAATCTTCCAAGCCCTAATTCATATATTAATCTTCCAATTTTTAATTCATATATCAATTTTCTAAATCCTAATTCATATATCAATTTTCTAATTCCTAATTCATATATCAATTCCCCTTCGATTTCTGATTTTTTCACGTACCAATTCTCTTCAAAATTCTGTTTTTTTACATATCCATTTTCTTCTAATTCCTGTTTTCAGTGTTTTGGAATACTTATGGTGAATGCGAAAACTTTTCCAACATCAAAGGGCACAAAGGAGCCATAATGGACATCCAGTTCAGTTTTGACGAAGCTTATCTTTATTCTGCCTCTACTGACAAGACTTTACGGGCCTGGGATTTGGAAACTGGGAAGTGTGTTCGGAATATCAAATCACACACGGATTTTGTGAATTCTTGCTATCCAGCCAGAAGAGGACCGCCTCTTGTTCTTTCCGGAGGGGATGATGGGATGATTTTCGTTCATGATCTCCGTAAAAAAGACCCAGCCATCGAAATAGCCAATTACGAAAAGTTCCAAATCTTAGGTGTCACTTTTAATGATACCTCCGACTTGGCTTTTGGCGGAGGAATCGACAACTGTATCCATGCTTGGGACTTGAGGAAGAACCAAGTCGTTTATTCCCTCGTCGGACACACCGATACCATCACAGGACTGGCTCTGTCGCCGCGGGGCGAGTATCTGCTGTCGAATTCGATGGATTGCACAGGTCGTGTTTGGGACGTCCGTCCGTTTGCCACGGATGACAGGCTGAAAGGGGTCTACGGAGGTCATCAACACAACTTCGAGAAGAACATCCTCAAATGTGCCTGGTCCGCGGATTCTAGATGGATTACTTGTGGTTCATCAGACTGTTTTTCTTATGTTTGGGACGTTAAAACGAAAGAAATTGTCTACAAACTCCCAGGACATCAGGGATCTGTCAACGCAGTAGATTTCCATCCATTCGAGCCGATTATCCTGACTGGCAGCAGCGACAAGAAAATTTATCTCGGAGAATTGGAACCTTAATTTTGTTTTTCATACATTTGTGTCCCAAGTACTGTATTCCAATTTTAAACTTGAGGATTAATTCCGGAAATCCGTGATTCTGAAGGTCAATTTCATAACCTACAGGTCTGATTACTTCTTTGTTACTACTTTTCAATTTTAAAAACATTTAAAATTTCCGACAAAGTTATTTTAAAAAATTAATTTTTGAAATTTTATACAAAAATTAATTTTTTAAAGTAATTTTAGTGAAAAAATTAATTTTTTAAAAATAATTTTGACAGAAAATTTTAAATTTTTTAGAATTGAAATTTTTGGGACACAAATGTGATATAATTTTGTTTTTTTTTGATCTCGATTGTGGTAAATTTGTTAAATTTGAACTTTATGAAAACTTTCGTTGTTCACAACACGAGAGAAACAACAATGATTAGAATGGGAGTCCCTGTCAGAGGCCTATTTCGATTCTAGCAGTTCTGGACGGACTTGGGGCAAGTTGACGAACAATGGTTCACCGTATTTAATCACAGAGAAGGGGAAGAAACAATACCATGGAATCTTGTTTCTAGACGTTTATACAATAAATATAAAAAAAAATTTTTTCTACAGTAATTTTAAAAATTATACTGTAGAAATATAAAATCAGAATCGAATCGTTGTGAAGAAATTTCTCAGTGATATCTGCTAAATTCTGAGAATTTTTGGGATAAACCCGTTCGATTGAGATTTTTCGAGTGGACGGCTGCAGAACGGTCGTCTTCCCTGGGGCATTTGGTCCCTTGATTTCGGATTTTTTGTTTTTAAATTAATTTTTTGTTATTTAATTAAATTTTTAAATTAATTTAAATTCCAAAAAATTTACTAAAAAAAATTCGGCATTAAAATTAAATTTTTAAACAACAATTAAGCAAGCCGACCTGCCTGAATGTTGCGAGCAACCTGCGAGATTTACTTTAATTTCGAAATATTTGTAAGTTTAAAAAGATAAATAATAATCAGTCTGTTTGAACGTTGCGTGCAACCTGCGAGATTTACTTTGATTTCGACTTAGCTGCCAAACGTTGCGTGCAACGTGCAAGTTTTGCTTCGATTTTGAAATATTTTAAACGTAAATTTACAGATTTCGACAGATCTGCCTGAACATTGCTGGCAACCTGCGAGATTTAATTTGATTTCGACTTAGCTGCCTAAACGTTGCGTGCAACGTGCAAGTTTTGCTTTGAAATTGACTTCTTTATAGACCTCAGTACTGGTCTAAAAACAAAAAAATAAATCTCACAAAATAGGGAAAATACCTCGGGGGCCAATTACCGTATCCCGGGGAAGTTGGTATCTTAGTCACTATCCAAAAGACCTAATGAAAATTTCCAGAATAGTGACTGAAACAACAACACAACAATTGCCTTCCCCGGGACGTTTGACTCGCGCTAATTTTGGGATTTTTTAAAATTAATTTTTTTAAATTTAAATTCCAAAAAAAAACTAAAATAAAAACGAACAAATCTTACGAAATAAGGGAGTGCCCCAGGGGATGAATGCCCCACAACCGAGTTAGCACGATTCTTTGCTGCTTGGAGTGTTTTGGGAATTATAACTTTTTTTCGGGAAAGAACGGGGGTGGCAAGAAGGAGATTTCGGACGGGATATCAGCTTTGCTGCGATAAGGAGGACACCGGGGGGAGAGGGCCCGATCTAGAACCTCGGAGGAAGTTGTTGGCCGACTGTAAGACCGATTTTTTGAATTTTTTTTTTTCACAAAAAATACTGACAAGATACAGCCGGAACGTAGCCCGGGATCAGGTACGGGTTGAACTGGCCCGAGGCGGCGGCCTGTTGTTGGTGATAGACGGCTAGCCCTGGGGCGTTTTTGTCCGGAGCAGGACGCTTCATAGGAACAGGTCCACCATTTGTCTAAAAATTATTTTTAAATAAAAAAAAAATCAATGTTCGTCCGAGGCGACATCACCCGGGGCTTTGGGAAGCTAAAGTTATGCACAAGTAAAGCTCCGGAACAAACAGAAGCGGATGAGTAATCAAAGCCGGGCTTCGTTAGCTCCAAAATCAAAGGTGATTCGCCTCTGGCAATTCAGGCCAAATAGAAGCGAAAAAGTACCGCTGCGGCTAGGAGGATTTGTTGTTGGATGGCCATCTGGTCCCCTGGGGTTTGTTGAGATGGTTGAGAAGATTGTGGATTTGACGATGAAGGTCCCGTTGAAGAAGACGAACCAGACGATCCAGATCCTCCAGGATCAGAATCCAAAGCTGCAGTTCTGTAAGTCCTTTTTCTTGAATCCACAATTGACGGAGAATAAATTTGAGCCAATTGTTGTTGTTGAAGTAATTGTGCTGTCAGAAGAGGATTCTGAACCAGTTGTTGTTGCTGAAGCAGGGCAAGCTGCTGTTGCTGGGCCGCCAGAGCTGCAGCCGACGGCTACAACCGGAAAAAAAACTTTGCAAAAAGCTTATTTATCCAAAATAACCGAAAATTACCCAAATTCGGTGTTTAATTCGATTCTTGAATCTTGCGCAGAAAAATTTAAATAAAAATTTTTAAATATTTTTTAAAAAAATTTTAAATATTTTTAAAAAATTTCAATTTTTTTCGATTTTTTTTTAATTTTTTAAAATTTTTTTTTTATTTTTGACTAAAGCTCGACGACCACTAAGTATCACGGCAAAAAGCGGCCACAAATAAAGGCGGAAAATCAGGCAAACGTGGTTTTAAGCCACTCCAAAACTTAGTCGAGGTCTATGGTGGTTTTGACATTGAAGTAAAATTCGCAATTTGCATCTGACATTCCGGTTAATTATATTAAAGTTATTTTTTTAAAATAAGTATTAAAATTTTGCATTTTCTTCTTTGAAATTTTTGAATTCCCGCGCAAAGGACGCGAGTTGGTGTAAAAATTTAAAAAATGGCAAAACTGGGAATTCATTTTTGGAATCTACTCGCTTTGTTCCTACTCGCTCTCTTTTTGTTTTTTTACCAAAACTGAAAAAGACAAAAAGGTAAATCTGGCAATTTGCTTTTTTTCTACGTCTTTTACCTAAATTTAGAAAGTCCTAAAAGCTTCTAGAAATTCGCGTCGGGACAAGTTTGGAAAACGTTCATTTCTGATTTTCGTAATAATATGGTGATTTTTGAAGAAAAACATGATTTCTTGTGTTTTTTGATTTTTTTGATTTACATATTGTAAATAACAATGTAATTTAGGTATTGAATATAAGCTCTATTGTGATTTCTAATTCTATGCGGCGAAAAGTTGGTTTAAAGTTTTAGGAACTTCAAAGGTTTGTTTCATATATCAATTTCTTATAATTGAATTAATATGATCATTTTAGGTATCAGGAAAGTCGTCATTATATTGAAAACAGTTCTATGGATGTGGATAACTGATCCTGATCGAGGACTTTTCTACTTATGCTTCGAATTGTGACTTTAAAAATTTGTTTCATATATCAATGTGGTTTAGATTAACGTAATAAGGTCATTTTAGGTATCAAGAAGCTTTATTTCTTCTAAATCTCCTATTCCCTACATATTCAACGGATTACGCGGATTTTAGGCAGTGACAGGACCCAGACTAAAATGGACTCCAAACCAGTCAAGTGGCCTGTTGCACGTAGATTGCAAATTTTCTGTAAATTTTAATGTCAATTTGCTCATAGACCTCAGCACAAGGAAATTAATAGTGCGGCAATTAAAAGCGTGATCTAAAAATCTGTTAAATCACGTGCCAGGACCAATAAGGGACTTGCAAAAGAAAGAGCAGCGATTGTTTGTTTAGAAAGAATTAAAATTTAATTTTTTGCAAAAGAAGAACCAACAAACGACAAACAACACCGAATCAGGAGTGAAAGCAAATGGAAATTCTCAGTTCAAACCAAGTAGAAGTTCGGACTTACCGTTTGGACGCCGTAGGGATCGGCACCAGCTTGGGCCAACAGGGTCGGGTAGATCAACGGAGAGTAGTACTGGTACGGGAGGGCCTGGACGAGGGCTGGATGTTGTTGTTGCTGTTGCTAGAATTCCACTAGTATAAAAGTCCAAAAACGAGGTTTTGTAGTTTCTTCGGCACCAATTCCTGTGACTTTTTCGAAAATTCCAAAATCGTCAATTTCAGATATTTAAAAAATTACCATAAAAGTCAAAAATGAGTTTTTTACGAAATTGTCTTAACACCAAGTTTTAGGAACTTCTAGAATTCTAGGCTTCAGATGATTCCGAAGTTTATTGGATTCTAGAAGATTCTAAAAGTTCTCAGAAACTTTAATGAACTTATTGAAAATCCTGGAAATCCCCACAGAATTCTCAAATTTCAGAAGTTTCCAGTGGATTCTAAAAATTTCAAGGAAACCTTCGAAAATTTCAGAATCCTCTACTGGATTCTAAAGAATCCCATGAAATTTTTGAATGTTGTAGAAATTTCCATAAAATTCTCGGAAATTCCAGAATGTTTTAATGGATTCTAAAAACTTCGAAAAAGTCCCCAAAGGTTTCAGAATCCCATAAAATTTTTGAATGTTTTAATGAATTATAAGTACTTTTGTGAAATCTTTAAATATTTCAAAATCCTCTGTTGAATTCTAGAAACTTCCAGAATTTTTTTAACATTTTCGAAACTTCCTACTGTATTTTTAGAAAGTTTGAAAACTTGCGGACTTTTAATAGGATTAAAATAAGGGATTACATAGATGGAAGAACTCACCATCAACTGGGCCAGTTGATTAACCTGGAGGGCTGGGGCGAGGGCAGGAGATGCGGCACCTTGAGTTAACTGAGAACAGATAAGGTTTTTGAAGGCAAGATTATTTTTTCCATTGATAACGAGCTTGTCTTTCAGATGTTGTGGAGGATGAAGGTATTTGCATTTGGGATTTTCTCGCGTGCATCGTCCCTGAAAAATTGGCGTCTCGAGAAATCGGGAATCGATCACGATTTCGTTCAACCATGTTTGACTAACGACTTTGCCTGGATTCGAATCCAAACAAAATTTTTTTAAACATAAAAGATGCATTTTTGGAGAATTTTATGTTTGGGGCATTATCTCGATTTCAAAATTTTCGTGTTGAGACACAATTGGCGGGTTTTTTCTTTTTAAAATTAAAGAAATTTAATTTTTTTTTTAAATTTAAAAAATAAAAATTCTGATTTTTTTAAAATTTCGAAATATTAAAAAAACTTGATTTTTTAAATTTCGAAATATTTTTAAAAAGTTGATTTTTTTCATTTTGGGATATTTTTAAAAACTTGATTTTTAAAATTTTTAAATATTTTTAAAAAGTTGATTTTTAAAATTTTTAAATATTTTTAAAAACTTGATTTTTTTCATTTTGGAATATTCGAAAATATCGATTGATGGTGTCTGAACACGAAAATTCGGAATTTTAACCTCGAACTTTGACAATTAATTTTGATAAAAACGGAGCCGTGAATTTCCGAATAAAATGGGAACAGTCAAAACAAGAGGATTCATCGGAGCGGAAGAATTCGGTTACTGATTGCGGCGAAGCGGATTATTAAAATTTCCCGATGAATGCAAAAGCACGAACCTTTATGGAGTCGTAACAAGCGGTGACTTTGCCGTTGTGAACGTCGACATGGGCCGGGGGATGGGCGAATCTGCACTCTTGATCGGACCTCGAGCATTGTCCTCTTTGGAATTCTCTACAGACTTCTAATTGAAGCCATCCAGAATCTTTTGTATTCATTAACTGAGATACAAGATGACTCGAATTGACAGGGGGTACTGTAGGAACAGGAACGGCACTCGCGGAGCTCGTGGCCGCGTTCAAAGCGACAAGTGTGGCCGACGCCGCGGTGGCGTTGCTGTTTTCGTCGTACATTCCAGAAGCAGAAACCTAAATCAGAAGCAGAAGCTCAGCACGAAGGGGGAAGGAAGAATAAAGGCTTCTGAAATAGGAGACAAAAATAAAATCAATGATTATACCGACTCTCGAACGCGAGCCTCCGGGCGACAGAAAGAAAACCGCCGTCGTCGAATAATCGCATTTTACGAGTTGAACAAACAGTATCCTCCATTCTGCGCAACGACAAAAAATATTACAAGAACTCAGTAATAGAATTTTCAACAAGGGATAAGTCACGACTAAATGGATAATTTTTAAAAATCTAAATTTAATCTTTGGAATTAAAGTCGTCCAAAAATTTCGAAACATTCTGGACTTTTATGAAAGTGGTTCGGAATGATTCACAACTTTTTACTAATTTTGAATTATTTTAGGATTCTGTAGGAAGTTTTGCAAAAATTTTTAAAAATTTCTAGAATGTTTTAAATTTCTCTGGAAAAATTTCAAAATATTTTTGATTTTTATAAAAGTGATCTAAGCTGGTTGAAGACTGTAGAAAGTTTTAGAATTTCGTGAAAGATTGGATTATTTTAGGATTCTGTAGGAAGTTTTGCAAAAATTTTTAGAAACCTCCAAAAACTCATCAGATGATTTCGAATCATTCTAGAGTCTTATTAAAGTTTCTCAAAATGTCTTAGAAGTTTTTGCAAGATTCCAGAATCTAGTGGAAGCTTCTGAAACTTTCTATAATTCTAGAAAATTCTCCAGAATCCAATAACGACTTCCGTAACTTCCCACCACCTCATCAAAATCCTAGAATCTTCCAAAATCGAGTGAAAATTTCTAGAAGCAAGATCTGAAACCTCGGATTCTGAAAATTTATGGAATTCTGGAAATCCTAAAAGATTCTGAAAATTCGCGTCAGGACCATTTTAAAAAAATCATTTTTAAATTTTATATTTTTATTCTAACGTAAAACTTCCAATTTTCGAACTCAAATTTTTCGAATTTCGAAAATAAACAATTTTATTCAAATTTGAATTTTTTTATTTTTTTTAAATTTAAAATTATTTCGAAATCGACCGGAATTTGACGATTTTTCACACTAATTACGTCTAGGATTTAACTTTAGATAATTCTAAAATGTAATTTTAAAATTCAAAATTAATACATTTGATCAAGACCGAAAACAGGAAAAGCGTCAAATATTCATGATCACGTCCGCGCGTGCGTGTATCGATCGGCAAAAGACCAGTCAAAACTCTCTCGCTCATTTCACTCATGGAGAGAAAAATGGTCGACCGGTCCTCCAAACAAGGATTGAAAAAAGGCAAATAGAGAAATTCCACAGAAACATCACTAATCAGACTTTTTTTGGCTGATTTAAAAATAAAAAAAATCCAAAATTAAAAATTAAAAAAATTTTCAAAAAGTTAAAAAAAAGTAAAAAATTTTCAAAATTAAAAACTTAAAAAAAAAAAGAAATTTAAAAATTTAAGAAATTTATAAAAAAATAAATTTTAAAATTTAAGAAATTTATAAAAAAATAAATTTTAAAATTTTTAAAATTTATAAAAAAATAAATTTAAAAAAATTTAAAAATGAATCATTTTAAAAAAAATAAAATTGTACAGTTTTGATTTTGTATAAAACTTGATTCGAGGTTCGCAAATTAATTTAAAAAAACATTCTGAAAGAAAACGTGATCAATCATGAATGTAATCGAGAAAGGAATGCAGAACTCCACCTTGGAACCCTACGGCGGAAAATCAGATGTCAGTGTAATAAATTGATTTACAAAAAATGAAAATTTGGTCTGGCACAAAAATGTAAAAATAATTTCAAAATAATTTTAACACGGAATTTTTAGAAAATTTCGTTTTTTAATTTTAAAAATTTCCAAATTTTTTACAAAATGGTCCCGAAACGAAATTTTTGCAAAATTCTGAAACGGTTCAAAAAGTTGCATATTTTCAAAAATTCCAGAACTGTTTATTGAATTTTTGGGAATTTTCGAAGGGATTCTGAAGGCTCCAGAAGTTTCTGTAAAAATTCCAAATTTTAGAAAAATTCAAAATTATTCAAAATTTCCAAAAATGTATGAATTTTCGGGAATTTTAAGAATTTTCAAGGAATTCTGAAAATTCCAGAAGCTTCTGCGAAAATTCCAGATTTCAGAATTCTATTAAATTTCTGAATTTTTGGGAATTTTCAAGGAATTCTGAAAGTTCCAGAAGTTTCTGTAAAAATTCCAGATTTCAGAATTCTATTAAATTTCGGAAAATTTCGAAATTATTCAAGATTTCCAAAAATGTATGAATTTTTAAGGAATTCTGAAAATTCCAGATTTCAGAATTCTATGAAATTCCGAAAAATCTCAAAATTTCTAAAAATATATAAATTTTCAAAGGGATTCTGAAAACTCCAAAAATTTGAAAGATTTCAAAAATGTACATTTTAGGAAATTTCAGAACTGTTTGTTCAATTGAAGAAAGTTTCGAAAATTTCAACGACATTCAAGTAATAAAAAGCGGAAAAATGAAAGAAGCTTATCAGGAAAAAGCGTGATCAAAAAGGATATTTCAGTCAAACCGGTCCTCAGAGAAAAATTTGAGCGGGATGCCAGTTCAAGGACAAAGTGACAGGGCCCCTGGACCGTCAACGAGACTTTTGTTTCGTTTTTGACCACAATGACGAGAATGCCATGAATCGATCGGGGAAATATCGGTCTTATCGGAGACCCGAGACCTTCGTCAAGTCAATTAATTCCAAAAAGATAATTTTCAAAGTCAGAAAACATGAGATTTTTTTATAAAACTAGTTTTCAAAAAAGTAAAAAATAAGAAAACGAAAAACAAGAAATAATCATAGTGTTATAAAAAATGAAAAAAAAAACGGAATTTCTACGAAATGGTCCCAAGGCGAAATTTTAGAATTCTTTTAAGAATAAAAAAAATAAATTTTTTTTAAATTGTCCCAAGGCGAAATTTTAGAATTCTTTTAAAAATAAAAAAAAACGAAATTTTTACGAAATGGTCTCAACGCGAAATTTTAGAACTTTTCCAAATATAGAAAAATTAATTTTTTTTAAATGGTCCCAACGCGAAATTTTGAAATTCCTCAAAAAATAGAAAAATTAATTTTTTAAAAATGGTCCTGACAAGAAATTTTAAATTTTCGAAATTGTCAATTTCAGGTGATTTTGAAATTTTAGAATTCTAGAAACTTATGAAATTTAGAATTATAAAAAATTATAATTTATAAAAAATAGAAAATTATAATTGAAATTACAGTAATCTTTGAGAATAAATTTTTTCGGATGTAAAATAAGAAAAAAAAGAAACCAGAATCTGGCCAAGATCACGTTAAAAATCAAACAGCCGCACATTTTTTGACTTTTTCGAAAAATCGACCGACAATTTCTCGAGCCCTGAGGCACAAACGAGCGCCTGTCCCTCTTTCGTGAATCAAGATGGAAAAATCGGCAATCAAAAAGTGTGAAAAATTTTCTTTCAGGCTTGGAACGGATTACTCTGACCATTGGCGATCGATAATCATTATTTCTTGAAATCCCAAATTTATTGTTTTTGTTAAACAACAAAAGATCAAAAATTTAAAAAATAAAAAATTCAAAAGTAAATTAAAAAAATAAAAAAACTCAAAAGTAAATTTAAAAAATTAAAAATTCAAAAATAGTCACTATCATTTCGACTTCTTCTGTACATGGATAGTGTCTAAAATTGAAAACTTTTTTAAATTACTTTAAAAATAAATTTAAAAAATTAAAAACCTTTTAAAAATAAAAAATTTAAAAGTACATTTAAAAAATAAAAAATTCAAAAATAGTCACTATCATTTTGACTTCTTTTGTACATGGATAGTGTCTGAAATTTTAAAAATGGTTTTTTAATCACTATCTATTGCTTTCGAAATATTCTTTAAATTTACTTTCTCTATTCATCAAAAGAAGAAGATCAATGTCGAATTATTGTGACAAATGATTGAAAAGCAACAATTTTTCCGTTCGGGAGTCTCTTAACTAATTAGATTTTTTATAATTTTTTAACTTTTAAAATTTCGTTGTCTTAATTTTTACTTATGAAAACACGCTTAAAATTCTACAGTACACTTAGGAGATTTTAAGAGTATAAAAAATAATAAAGTTTTGAATGAAATTTTAAAGTTAAAAATTATTTTTAAATTTGGGTAAATTTTTTTGAAATTTTTAATATATGAAAAAATGTTCGAAATTCTACAGTACATTTAGGAGATTTTAAGAGTATAAAAATAATAAAAACAACGATATTTTAATTAATATTTTTTTGTTTAAAAAAACAGAAAAAAAATCAAATTTGTAACATGGGTCTCGAACGGAAAAACCGTTTTTTAAAAGTTGTTTCAAAATAACCTAAAATTGATGTTTTTATTTTTTCAGAAAATAGAAACTTTAAATTTGGCCATTTTCAAATTTTTGTAAAAAGGAAAAAGGAGGAATGACTAAAGGCATTATTTTAAAGAAAACCAAATTAGAAAAAGCAATGGACCGAGCGGTGTCCCTAAACGAAGAACGGGATCCGGAGATCGCCCAAGGCAAACCTTTTAGCAAAGCCTGATTTTGCAAAATTAAAGACAAGTTTCGATAATTTAAATCTGCGAAAAATCAAAAAAGAGCAATTTTAAAATTTTTAAAATTATATTTTTTTTAGAAAAATTGGTTTTATTTTTGAACTAAATATCTGTCGAAATCTGGAAAACGTTAAATATAAAAATTAAATTAAATTTTTGAACAACAATTGAACAAGCCAGTTTGGTGAAATACTGCGCGCAAACTGCAAGTTTTTATTTTTATTTCGAGATTTTTATAAATGTAAATTTATAAATATCAACAGATCTAGTCGAATGCTGCGCGCAACCTGCAAATTTGATTCTGATTTCAATATTAACTTAGTTGCCTAACTGTTGCGAGCAACCTGCGAATTTTACTTTAATTTTGAAATATCTGTAAGTTTAAAGAAATAAATAATAATCAGTCTATTTGAACGTTGCGCGCAACCTGCGAGATTTAATTTGATTTCGACTCAGCTGCCTAAACGTTGCGTGCAACGTGCAAGTTTTGCTTCGATTTTGAAATATTTGTAAATATAAATTTATAAATATCAATAAACCTGCGGGAATGTTGCGCGCAACCTGCGATTTCCACTTTGAATTTGATGTCGATCTGCCGAAATACTGCGCGCAAACTGCAAGTTTTTGTTTTTATTTCGAAATAATTATAAATGTAAATTTATAAATTTGGACAGATGTGCTCCAACGTTGCGAGCAAGCTGCAAATTTTATTTCGATTTTGAGGACATTAGACATTGATCAAAGTGGCTTTTTTAAAGAAAAATAGAAAAAGCCGGCTCGAGACTCCGGCTGGTTGTGCCAGTGCCGTTTTACAGTCCCCCTGAGGCCGTCTTCGACAATGGCTCTTCCCGAAATTGGAAAACTCGGAAATAAAAGTTCATCAAAACTCCAAAAAAGTCAAAAGTCGATACTGAACGAGAAACAGATTCATTAACAGCCACTCAAATAGGAAATGAGATTCTCGAGTGTCCTGAATGAATCCAGGAAATTTTCTTTTTTCAAATGCATTCGGAATAACTATTTCCGTTTTTCAAAACCTACAGTAAGACAAAAAGTTATTTTTAATTTAAAAAATGTCAGATCTTTGAGTGGATAAAAGTGGATTTCTACAGTAATCAGAAAATTATTTTTTTATAAAAACCAAAAATAATTGTTTTACAAAGTAGTCCTGAGAAGAAATTTTGGAATTTTCAGAAATTTCTAAAATTCGGATTTTTATAAATTAGTTTTAAAATTAATTTTTTTATGAAATGGTCCTGAGACGAAATTTTGGAATTTTTATAAATTAGTTTTAAAATTATTTTTTTTACAAAGTGGTCCTGAGACGAAATTTTGGAATTTTTATAAATTTCTAAAATTCGAATTTTTATAAATTAATTTCAAAATTAATTTTTTATAAAATCAAGTTTTTTACAAAGTGGTCCTAACGCGAAATTTCGGAATTCAATTTTTATAAAAATAAAAAATTACTTTTTACGAAATGATTCTGACACGAATTTTCCGATTTTTGTAAAACCTTCCAGAATCTCCAATTTTCAATGTTAATCCGGGAATTATGCTATTATGAAAATCGAAAATCAACATCATTACGAAATAATCCCGACACGAATTTTCAAAACTTTTCAGAATTATCAATTTTAGAATCACTATATTATAAAATTAAAAAAAATAAATATTTTATGAAATAATTTTAATACGGATTTTCAAAATTACAATTTTGTGAAAAGCAAAAATCAATTTTTTTATAAAATATTTTTAAAACGAATTAAAAAAAGTTAATTTTTAAATAAAAATAATTTTTTTAAATAAAAATAATTTTTAAATAAAAATAATTTTTAAATAAAAATAAATTTTTAAATAAAAATTAATTTTTTTAAATAAAAATAAATTTTTAAATAAAAATAATTTTTTTACAAAAAAAAGTTTCAAAATGAATTTTCAAAATTATATTAAAAAAATTTTATTTTTACAAAAATTTATTTTTTTTACAAAAAAATCTTAAAATGAATTTTCGAAATTATAATTTTATAAAAATAAAAATTAATTTTTTTACAAAAAAGTTTCAAAACGAATTTTTAAAATTCTCTCAAAATTTCCAAAATTTTCAATTTAAAAAAATTACGAAAAAAATAAAAATTTTGAGAATTTTTAACTTGATAAATTTCGTAAAATAAAAATTTTGAGAATTTTTAACTTGATAAATTTCGTAAAATAAAAATTTATCAAAATTCTCGATCAAAATTTTATGAAAACTTTCAATTGCGGATTCAAAAACAATCAGATAAGCCTCTCCGAATTTTGGCATAAATCAAATTTCCATTTTTGGACATTCCAGAATCGGTGACAGCTCTCGACAAACAAATTTTGCGCAAAAACATTTCCAAATAAGGGACAGCTGCGATTGGCCCAGGCGGCTGTCCAAAGGAGGAAGAATAGTCACAATTCGTCTTGATTCAAGATCCAACGTAAACACACCAAAAAACTGTCTCCAAAAGTACGTTATACTTCAAAAAAAATTATTTTTTAGTTAAATTTAAAAAATGGTTTTAACGCGAAATTTTTGATTTTAGATATTAATTTAGAATTCTTGTTAGATTCTAGAAAGTCTTAAAAACTGTCTTCAAAAAAAATTATTTTTTAGTTACATTAAAAAAATAAAATTAAAAAATGGTTTTAACGCGAAATTTTTGAATTTAAATATTAATCTAAAATCCTTGTTGAATTCTAGAAAGTCCTAAAAACCGTCTCCAAAAGTACGTTATACTTCAAAAAAAATCATTTTTTAGTTACATTTAAAAAAAATAAAATTAAAAAAATGGTCCTGACACGAAAGTTTTTATTTTTGTTGTTAATTTAGAATTCTCATTGAATTTTGGAAGATTTTGAGATTTTAGAAAGTTTCAGAATTTTTCTGAAGTTCCAAAATATTCCAAAAGCTTTTCCGAAATTTCAGTTGTTTTAATTGAGCAAATACTGAACGGATTTGCATAATTCTTCTTTTGTTCAATTCAAGTCAGTTTACGATTTTATTTCAGATAAAAAACAATATAATTGAAAACAATTTTTAACGAAAATTAAAATTTTTTAAATTAGCTAAATGATGAAAGAATTTTGTATTTTTGATGTTTTTTGCTGAGGTCTATAAAGAGATCAACATCAAAATCAAATCCGCACGTTGCATGCAGTGTTCAAACAGATTAGTCAAAGTCAAATCTGCACATTACATGCAACATTTGAATCTATTGATATTTTTATATCTATGCTGATAATAATCTCAAAGTCAAAACTAAATCCGCACGTTGCATGCAACGTTCAAACAGATCGGTCAAAGTCAAATCTGCACATTGCATGCAACATTTGAATCTATTGATATTTTTATATCTACGCTGATAATAATCTCAAAGTCGAAATTAAATCTGCATATTGCATGCAACGTTCAAACAGATCGGTCAACTTCAAAGTCAAAATCAAATCCGCACGTTGCGCACTACATTTACGTAGATCTGTAAAAATTTATAAATTTACGTTTACAAATATTTCGAAATCAAAATTAAATCCGCAGATTGCCCGCAACATTTGGACAGATCAGTCTATCCAATTGGTGTTCAAAAATTCAATTTCAATTTTAATGCTGACTGTTCATAAACCTCAACATCATTCCAAAATTTATTTGATTCATTTTCAACGAAAAAAATCCACTTTACATTTCATAAAAATAATAATTTCAACAATTCTTTAAAACTAAAAAAAACTTATTTTTAAAATTTTTTAAAATAACATAATTTAACAAATTTTTAATTTTTTAAAAATTCAAAAATTTATTTTCAGAAATTAAAAAAAATTTATTTTTTTAAATAATTTTTAATTTTCTAAAAATTTAAAAAATTAAATTTTTAAAATAATTTTTAAGTTTCTAAAAATTCAAAAATTAATTTTCTAAAATATTAAAAAAATTTAATTTTTGAAATAATTTTTAAGTTTCTAAAAATTAAAAAGTTAAAAAAAATTAATCTTTTAAAATAATTTTTAAGTTTCTAAAAATTCAAAAATTCGCTCCGAGACAATTTCGTAACAACGTCCGTTTTCGGTTTTTATAGTACTATGGTTATTCGGGGTCTTCTGAAGTCAATCCAAATCTACTTTGTATCAAGACGAAATTTCGTTTACTTTGTTCCAAAAACAGTAACCAAAAAAAATTTCGAAATACTGAAACTAATTCAGTTTGGTCGTAAAATGACTTTATTATCCAAAAGTCATATTGTCCATTTAAAGCCAGAAGAAGCTCATTAAGCTTGTCCCATGTAATCAATCCAAGAATTTTCGGCAATTGTGTCCTCGCCTTGTGTCGACTGATTGGATTAGCATAATTATCCCGTTTGGAAGGGACACCAACAAAACTCCGAATTTTCTTATTCAATATATTTTAATTTTTAAGTTAATCGATTTTAAAACATTTATTTTAAAATTGATGAAAATTTTTAAAAATTTCGAAAATGAATTTTTTTAAAAAGTCGTAATTTTGGCCAGTCAAAAAAGTTAATCTTGGATTACTTTGACGGACAAGACAAAAGGGAAATTTTCCGTTCGAGACCCATGTTACAAATTTGGTTTTTTTCCGTTTTTTTAAACAAAAAAATATTAATTAAAATATCGTTGTTTTTATTATTTTTTATATTCTTAAAATCTCTTAAGTGTACTGTAAAATTTCAAATATTTTTTCATATATTAAAAATTTTTTAAAAAGTTTAAAAATAATTTTTAACTTTAAAATTTTATTATTTTTTATATTTTTTAAAATCTCCTAAATGTACTGTAAAATTTCAAATATTTTTTTATATATTAAAAATTTAAAAAAATTTACCTAAAACTTAAAAATAATTTTGAAAATTTTATTATTTTTAGAATTTGCATAATTTTTTAAATATTTTTGTTACATATAAAGTACAAAAAAAACTTTTAATTAAAATAAAACAATGTTTTTTGAATGAAAAAATTAATTTTTTCCTTTGGTCATAAAAATAATCCAAAGTTGGGTTTTTTCATTCATCATTGTTTTTTTCGAAAAAAATTTTTTCTGCTGAATCAGCCTCTGGCATTTTCTGTTTTTAAAATTCCCATTTTAAATTAGATGGATCATTAGGTGAAAATTGAAATTAAAGAGCTAAATCCTAAAAACGTCCAGAACCATCTGTCCCGGAAGCTTTGCCAGAGGCAAAAAAGACAAATGAAACCAGTCTGATTTTTCTTTTAAAAAAACTGGCCGAAAAAGAATAATTACTGTGGTTTTTCGAAATTTCACTTGGGAATTACGAAAGTTATCAATTTTAAATTTTTTACGAATTTCAAAAATCTGAATTTATTACTGTAGCCAATTTCAAAGTTGGGTAAATTAAAATAAAAATATTTTAAAAAAATACTGTAAAAATTATTTCAAAAAAATAATGTAAAAATATTTTTAAAAAAATACCGTAAAAAATTATTTCCTTAAAATTACTTTTTTTAATAAAATGTAAAAATAATTTTTTAAAAACAATTAAAAAATAATAAAATATTATTTTAAAAAACAATAAAATATTATTTTAAAAATTTTTAAAAATAATTTTAAAAAACAATAAAAAGTAATTTTAAAAAGTTTTAAAAAAGAATTTTAAAAAGCAAAAAGTAATTTTAAAAAAATTTAAAATATTATTTTATGAAAATTATTTTCCACAGTAATGATGGTATTGTGAATATTCGTATTTCAAAATTTTGGAAAATTTTTGGAATCTAATTAAGGATGAATGAGCATTTTGAACTACAGAAAGGGTAATAAATTTTGAGTCGAATGTTTCCTGTCACGCAAACACGGAAAATTATTTTTTTAGAATCGGATCGGCGGAAGGAACCTGGTTCTCGAAATTGGCCAATAAATGAAGAAGGAAAAATTCTAGCGAATAAATCCCTTCCTGTCTAGCCAGTTAGTTAGCGAAAAACTTGTTCATTGGCCGCGCGGGACTCAGATTTACTCCCATTGGATAATTTTTCTTCGGAAAATTTTCAACTTCCTGTGTTTTTAAAATTCATATTATTATAAATAAAAAATTAAAAAACCTTAAAAATTTTTAAATTCATGATTTTCAAGGATGAAATTTTTCTACAAATTTCTAAAATTTTCCAATTTAAATAAAAACTAAATTTTTATATTTTATAATTTCAAAAAATCATGTTATAAAAAAATCGAAATTTTTTTTCGTAAAATTGTGGAAAATTTGTCTCGAAGAGAATTTTTAGAATTTTCCATTCAAGACTGAAAATCGAACTTTCGCATTTGCGTGGTTCTATAACGTTCCAAAAACACCCAATAAATCATATCCGTGTAAAAAGAAAAATGTCCTTTACAAAATGTCTGGGAAATGGTCCCAGAGCGAATTCATAAAACTTTCTAAACAAGAAAAAAACCACAAAACAGAATTCTCGAAATTTTATAAAAAGTAATTTTTTATAAAAGTATCTAAAAATAGTCACAATGCGGATTTTCGGGACTTTGCAGTCAAGACCGGAAATTACGAAAGTTAATATTTATTTAATTTTCCAACATTCAAAAAGATCTAAAAAATTTTTGGAAATTTTCAAAACCGTTTTGGCATTCTGTCCTTTTGTCCAGAGACAGTAAGAAAGGAAATGCTTAAAAGACGGATTCTTCTCTGGGATAAAGTAATTGTAAAAGACGAAAGGGGATTCATTGAGAATGCATAGTGATCTCGAAAAAGAAAACACGCGATCGTTACTCCGACTTGACAGATTTTGAAATGCAAAACTGGCATTGTCGGTCAATTGAAATGCATGAGGACTCAATTCGCGCGGTTTCCATTGACAATTGAGCCTTGTGGAAAAGGAAACATTGACAAATTATCTCTATTCAAATCTTCAACTTTGAAATCTAAATATCCCAAGATTAGGAATTACTGTCAGTTCTTCTTGGATTTGATTAACATCCGTGAGAAAAGACAAATTTGATCTGAAATCCATTAGTACAAGAATTTGAGGAAATCTAAGAAAGGGAGAAAAGTGTCCAAAATTGAGTATCTTCATCAGAGGAACCAAGAGGAAGCCGGCTCCAATTGACTCCAAGCGGCGCGTGTTTCCCAGAGCAGAACAGCGGCTCATCTCCGCAAACAATATCGTTTTCGGCAAAACTGGCCTCAATGCTGGACTCAGCTGCACTCGCTCCTTCGGGAACAGACCACATCCAAAAAGACGCAATTGAAGCCTCTGGCGTTGGGCCCTCGTTTATGACCGTGAATGGAGATCGATAAAACTTCCACATGGATTCAAATCAGTCAAACATCCCAACATCCTTCTAAATCATCGTAATCAAAAGCAGTAGGAAAATCGCTCATAGTGTAGCTCGGAAATGAAAACTCTGGCTTCGTGATCTGAAAAAATCATATATCAACAAGGTTGATTTTCGGGTAGATTTCATGGAAAACTCACGTTTTGATCTCCTTGGATTCTCTGGACCATAGGAGAAGATCCAAGGGAACACAGGTACACTGAGGAAGTCGTCATCCGACCGGAACTCCGCCTTTCCATAGACACCGAGCGCAGAGGACTTTCATAGTCAGCTGGTCAACAACGAAAATAACTGAAAAATAATTGCATAGATGTATTATACAACAGGAGTCAAGTTTCATCGGGGAAATCCCTTGATAAGCATGACAGGAAAGAGGCTGTTGAATCAGATATAACGATTAAGAACGAAAAAATAGCTGTCATGAAAAATGCAGTCAATTCACGTCACGAAAGTTCCTGACAACAATAACAAACTCATTTACTTTCAAATGGGGGTGGAATTTCGTGCAAAAAACAATCTAAAATAATAGGAATTAATTTTCGCCACGAAAATTTTCAAAAATTACGACAGAAAAAATATTATCGAATTGAATACAGTAATAATGAATAGAAAAAATTGCTGAGGAACAAAAAATCAAATCTCGTCGTAAAAATTTCTGAAAATAATGACAGAAAATAAGTCGAAAAATATGAAGTAATTAGGAACAAAAAAACATCCATCATGGAACAGGGAAGTCAGCTCTCGTCACGAAAGTCCCTGATGACCATAACGAGGTTTTTTATTTTTTGATGCGTGTGGAATTTCATGCAGAAAGTAACCTAAGAACTGCTTAGGGTTCAATTCTGGAAACTTTTGATTTAATTTTTTCTGTTTTTTATTCCTATTAAAGTTGCGTTTATTATGAAATATATCTGTTGTGAAAAATCCAATATTGGAGATTTTAAATTTATTTTTTCCTTTTCATATTCCTGTTAGAATCGCGTTTATTATGAAATATATCTGTTTTAGAAAGTTCGATATTGGAAGTTTTTATTCTAATTTTTTCTATTTCTTATTCCTATTAAAGTCGCGTTTATTATGAAATATATCTGTTTTAGAAAGTTCGATATTGGAAGTTTTTATTCTAATTTTTTCTATTTCTTATTCCTATTAAAGTCGCGTTTATTATGAAATATATCCATGCTAGAAAAACCCAACATTAGAAGTTTCTGATTTAGATTTTTTCCTTGTTTTGCATCCCTACTAGGAACGCTTTTACTATCAGAGAAATCTGACGTTAAAAGTTTGTGATTGAGATTATTTCTGTTTTCTTCCTGTTATTGTGAAATATATTTATCATAAAAGTTCACCATATAGAATAATTCAGATTGTCCCCGTTCCCTTCCGTTATTCTGAGATGTGTTTACTATGAAGTAGATTTGTTATGAGAGGTCAACGTTAAGAGTTTATGGTCCGAATTCCCTGTTCTACATCCTTATATGGACGTGTTTACCGTGAAATCTATTGTGAAGAAGTCTGACGCTAAGGATTTATGAAATTGTTTTCTTACTTTTTTCGTCATTGTGGAATGTGTTTACTGTGGAATAAATCTATCGTTGGAATCCCATGCTAGAAGTTAGCGATCGAGACTGTTTTCCTGTCTTCTATAGCTATTGTGAAACATGTTTACTATGGTATGAATGAACCTACTTGGAAGATTACCTTGTTGATCAAACTTTGAAAGAAAGTTTTGTGGTAAAATAAACATTACCATTATGATATTCTTCCTTTCTGAGACTTTCGATTCATTCTCTGTAGTCTTTGCAGCCGTTGACGTCACTTCCAGGACTAATCGATTTACAGTCCTCGTTTGTACGAAAGCTGAATTTTTCAGCTCCCTTTGTGGAAATCAGAAAATCCAAATCGATCTTGGCTGATTTGATCTAGAGACTGTTTTCTGCTAAAATCTTTGGATTTATTTTCTTGAAGTTCTGACAGATCAGAGAAATCGTTTCGAAACAATAACGAAGAAATAGAGTAGATCTATGGAAACGAGAATTTGGCAGAAATTGTTGTCGGATGACGAGAGTGTTGTTGATTCTGAATTAAGTCAATGAGGGATCTATAGTAAATACAGTCTTGAAGTGCTTTCAACAAAGGAGTTTGAATGAAAAATTCTGGAATTGAATAAAATTAGGAAAATTAGGGAAATTTAATCATTTTTAACAAATTAAACGAAATTCAAGAATTTGTTAGTGAATTGAAACTGACTAAATCCGCAGATTGGGATTCGTCTTTGCCTACCTGGCATCGATAGATCCAATCAAGGAAGACTTGGTCGACGGTCTGGCGGACGGCGACTATCAAGAAATCAGTTCCTCCGGGTACGAGTTTAATTGAGATTGGTATGACCCCTGGATCCAGAGTTTCTTGTTTACTTTGAGGTGCTTCCATTCTCCAGAAATGAGAAGATTAGATAAAATCCTCACCAAAAATTGAAATTTCATCGAATTAATTTTTTAAAACAAATTATAATTTATTATGTGGTGGAAATATTTTTTATAATAATGAAATTGATGTAAAACATAGGAAACTTTCGAAATTTTGAATCTGATTCACGTGTTCAAAGTATATCGACATCATTTCAGTCAAGCCACAACAAACTCTGAGAGTGCAGTCTCAAAACGAAAATCCCTGCTGTCAATGGAGTGGTTTACTGTAAGTCAACAGAATGTTAGGCGTTAGGTGTATTCTTAATTATTGTAGTTTGTACATATATTTTTGTTTTTAAGTATTTTATTTTTACTTTTAGATATTTTATTTCTGTTTTTAAACGTGATATTTTTGCTTTTAAATATTTTATTTCTGTTTTTAAACGTGATATTTTTACTTTTAAATATTTTATTTTAGTTTTTAAACATGATATTTTTGCTTTTAGATATTTTATTTCTGTTTTTAAACGTGGTATTTTTGCTTTTAAATATTTTATTTCTGTTTTTATACTTGATATTGTTGGTATATTGGATGTCTCTAATATCTCATCCTACACGTGAATTCTACGTTCCAAAGGTAAAAATGAACATAATCCGCTACAAATATTTAAAACAGTCTATACTCAGTTTTTTCTGATAACCTTACAGTAAAGATAATGGAAGATCTAATGGGAAGGCTATTAAAAAGTAATAAAATGGGGCTCAATTCCGGCAAATGAAGACGAAAGATAAGAATTTTTGCATCCTTTTTCTTTAAGCTTCTATTTGGTCGTCTCTTGTTTGAGTCCGATTAATCACCAAAAAATTATTGAATATGAAATTATTGATTTTTTTCTTTTTTTGCTTGATTCTGGGAGTATCGGAATCTGCTTCTAGTCACAGTAGCACCACTGTCTGGAAGGTTTACGATCTTCATCATGAAATCTGCATCATGATGGAAGCCGGGATCTCGCTGAATTTGAGTTATCTCGAATCCGATGCTCTCGTGGGTTTTTTTCATGGATTTTGACTTTAAAATTACAAATTACTTTTTATTAAATGTTTACAGTAATTTTCGAATATTAAAAAATTAAAAAATTCGATAAATTTCGAAACTTTTGAAAATAATAAAAACTGCCATTTTTAGGATACTGTAAGGAGTTTTTAGAATATTCTAAAATTCTGGAAATTTCTAGACGTTTCTAAAACATCATTAAACTTTAGAATTTTCCAGAAGCCAGTAAGAAATTCTATAATTTTCAAAAAAATGGAAATTTCTAAAATTTTATGTTTTTGGAACACTTCAGAATCTCGTGAAAAATTTCCGGAATTTTCCAGATTTCTATGGAAATTTCAAAATTTTTTCAAAACTTCACAGAAAATTTTGAAATTAACAAAATATTTCAAAACTTAAAAAATTTCAGAAATTTTCTAAAAAGTTTCAAATTTTTGTGAAATATTTCGTAATCTAACGAGAACTGGAGATTTTTAAAAATTTCTTTTTTTTTAAATTTAAAATTCATCGAAAATTTTTAAAATTAATTTTTAAATTAAAATTTTTAATTTTTCTAAAATGTTGAAAACCTCTGTCGACAATTTTATAATGAATTTTATTTTATTTTTTAAAAATTAAACTTTATTAAAATTTTCAAATTTTGTGAAATTTATTTTTTAGATTTTATTTTTATCTGAAGAATTTTTAAAATAAGTATTACGGTAGATTTTAATTTTTGATTAAATTTCTAAAAATAGTTTAATTTTTGAATGAATTTTTTAAAATAATTTAATTTTTGAATAAATTTTTAAAAATAGTTTAATTTTAATTAAATTTTTTAAAATAGTTTAATTTTGATTAAATTTTCTAAAATAGTTTAATTTTTTAATGAATTTCTAAAAATAGTTTAATTTTTGATTAAATTTTTTAAAATAATTAAATTTTTGAATGAATTTTTTAAAATAGGCTAGTTTTTGATTAAAAATTATTTCAGAAATATGCTTCTTTGAGTGTGCCAGATGCTGTAACGGTGAATAGTCATTTGAGCAGTTGTGGAGTCAATGTTTCCATCAATGAAACCTCTGTGTGGTCCCAAGTCCTGCATCTCGACTTCGATCCTGCTAAGTACCCAGGATGGTCCATCGAGTTCTCCTTCACCCAAAACAGCGTCTTTCATTCTTCGAGTTCTAAGTTCTCTCTTTACGATGTCAGTGTGACGGCGAACTACAGCGTTTTCCCGGACCTCTTCCAAGGATTCAACCCTAATTGTAAGTTGTGTTTTTAGTTATCGAAATTTTGTAAGATTTTTTACAATTTAATATAAATTTTTGAAATTTTTCAATTTTTCAAGTTCTGTAGGTTTTAGAAGCTTCTGAAATCTTCAAAAATTTCAGAAAATTCTTGAATTTTTTACTTTTGAAAATTTAATAGGAAATTCTAAAAAGTTAGAAAATTTTACAAAAGTTCTCAAAATCGAATAGAATTTTTCCGAAAACTTTTGAAATTTGTAAAATTTTCAGATTTTTAGTTAAAAGTTATGGAACCAATATCTAAAATTAAAATTTTTATGTTTTTAAAAAGTTCTAAAAATTCATATCGAAACTGTTTTATATAAAAATTAACTTTTTATATGGAAATTAACTTTTTTTATATGAAAATTAACTTTTTTATATATGAAAATTGATTTTTTTTGTGAAAATTAACTTTTTTATATATGAAAATTGACTTTTTTATATATGAAAGTTAATTTTTTAATGTGAAAATTAGCTTTTTTTTATATAAAAATTATTTCTTTTTTATGAAAATTATTTCTTTTATATGGAAATTAATTTTTTATGTAATATTGTTAATGATAATTCTATTGCAGCTCCATTGGTCAACTACACTCAGCCGTTTGATTTTTCGTCTTTGGAACCTTCTGAAATCGCCGACGAGATTTATGCCAACATTCACTACAGTTACTTCTGCGAATCTTCTCAAGAATTCCCAATTAACACGGATGAATCTTATGGATTCCTTGGATGGGTGACTTTGAAGAACCTCCGAGTCCAGGCCTTTGCTCCTTCTGGCACGACTAAGTTTGGCGACAGAGAAATCTGTCCTCAAGACCAGACTGAAGACGACATTGTTCCGATAATTGTGGGAGCTGTACTTGCCGTTATAGTTTTGGTCACTTTGGTTATCTACCTCGTCTACAGGGCCAGACAACCTCCTTCTGTTCTGTACCTTACGAATCCACAAAGTCATTTTGAAGATCTCGGAGTCATGAAAGCTCAGAAGGAAGAAGAAGAAGACGAAGAAAGCGGAATCCATGTTGTTCATCATCATAATAGGATTTCTGGAAATTTGGAAAATTCTACTCCACGTAATCATGTCACTTACGACAACGTTGCTTATGTGGATTAATCTTATTTCGAAGGATCAATAACAAAAAAATTAAATTTAGAATTATTCGCGTCAAGACCAATGTCTGTTTCCTTGGGGTTTTGTTTTCTGAAGTACTGGTCCTAACACGAAAAATATTCAACTTTTTAATCGCTAGTTATTGATTTTTAAATATTTTTCATGATGGGACTAAATTTTAATTTTCTAAATTTGGATCTTTATTTCCTAAGAAACTTAATGGTCCCGTCACGAATTATGTTTAATTTGTTTTTAATCATTTTTTTGGTTATTTATGTTTAAATATTATTCGTACTGGGACTTGTATTTAGTTTTTTAATAGCTTTATGTTATTTTTTTAATGGAAATTTCGCCTAATGGTCCCGACGCGAATTATAACTAGTTCATGTTTGATCATTAATTTGACTTTTTAAAAATATTATTCGTGCTGGGACTCATGCTTATTTTGTTTTGTAATTTTTTTTTATTTTTTGAATAGGAATTTTGCCTAATGGTCCCACAACGAATAATATTAATTTTTTATTATCTTAGTTTTTCTCTAAAGTATTATTCGTGCTGGGACCTGTCTGTTTTGTAATTTCTTTTATTTTTTATTTTTTAAATAGGAATTTTGCCTAATGGTCCCACAACGAATAATATTAATTTTTTATTATCTTGGTTTTTCTCTAAAGTATTATTCGTGCTGGGACCTGTCTGTTTTGTAATTTCTTTTATTTTTTATTTTTTAAATAGGAATTTTGCCTAATGGTCCCACAACGAATAATATTAATTTTTTATTATCTTAGTTTTCCTCTAAAGTATTATTCGTGCTGGGACTCATGCTTACTTTGTTTTTAATTTCTTTTTTTATTTTTTAAATAGGAATTTCGCCTAATGGTCCCACAACGAATTGTGGTTAGTTAATTTTTGAATTATGAACTGTTATTGGTCCTTGATGAAATTATTGAATTTAACGGGTGTTTTGTACTATCCCTTTTTGGATCGATAAATATCAAAAATCAGGAATTGTTGGAAAACAGGAATTTTACGACACGAAGCAAAAACTGATAAGACACTCCTCATTTTGGCTTCAAGTGATCAAAATAAAATTTTTTCATTGAAAATAAAAAAACTTTAAATTTTAAAAATATCAAATTTTTTTAAATTAACATGAAAAAAATTTTTCCAAGAACAAAGAAAATTAAAGAAAATGTCATTTTTGGATTTTTTCGAAAAAGTCCGATTTTTCGCTTTAATTTTAGCTGGACCGTGACAAAGAGGCAAGTCTGACCACGTTTCGGAACGATCAGCCGGCTTTATTGGTCCTTTATTCGGCCACTTGATTAAGTTCCGTTTGGCTGTACGAAAGTCAGCCTCCAGCGACATTTGTTCCCCTCGCAAGATTTATCTCATTTATGTTATTTTTATGTTAATTTTTTATATTCAAATTAGCTGAATATCTTATTTAAGTAAAAAAATTAATTTAAAAAGAATTTCGAAATCAGTGAGGATTAAAAAAGGAGAAAAATAAAGAATAAATATCGCTGGGGGAGGTGTCGTGTAGCCTGATTTTCTCTACTTTGCAAGATTTATCTTATTTATTTCGTTTTTATATTAATTTTTTTATTCAAATTAACTGAATATCTTATTTAAGTAAAAAAATTAATTTCGAAATCAGTGAGGATTAAAAAGAAGGAAAATAAAGAATAAATATCGCTGGGAGAGGTGTCGTGTAGCCTGATTCTCTCTACTTTGCAAGATTTATCTTATATATGTCATTTTTATATTAATTTTTTTTATTGAAATTAACTCAATATCTTATTTAAGTAAAAAAATTAATTTAAAAAGAATTTCGAAATTAGTGAAAATCGAAAAGAAGGAAAATAAAGAATAAATATCGCTGGGGGGAGGTGTCGTGTAGCCGTTCTGTTCAATTTTATTTGTTTTTTTTAAATTTTTTTGGGTTTTCGTCCCTCAGTTGATGATTGAGTAAGCGATTATGTCTTGTAGTCAAAGGACTGCTAATCAAAGTGGTGGTCCGAAAATGAATCAAGACTCATTCGTGATGGGACCAATCCTTATTTGGTTTTTTTCAAGTTACGTGTAAAATAATGGTCCTAAAAAAAATAATATTTAATTTATTTTATGACCGTAAATTTAGTGATTTTTTGGAAGCATTCCACGATAGGAACAATTTTTAATTATTTTTTAAATTTTATATTAAATAATAATTTTTAATTATTTTTTAAATTTTATATTAAATAATAATTTTTAATTATTTTTTGAATTTTATATTAAATAATGATTTTTAATTATTTTTTAAATTTTATATTAAATAATGATTTTGATAGAAATAATTTTTAATTTATTTTATAGTTATAAATTTAGTGATTTTTATAAACGTTTCGTGATAGGACCAATCCTTAATTATTTAGTTTTTTTGTTTTTGAAAATGTTTAATCTTTTACAAAATTCTAAAATTAATATTTTTAATTTTCGTGATGAAACCAAAAACTTTTATTTTTTGAATAAAAAATTTCCAAATAATGGTCCTGACACGAATAATATTTAATTTTATATAAAATTCTAAAATTAATGTTTTTAATTTTCGTGAGACTGAAGATTTTTATTTTTTAATTTTTTGAATAAAAAATTTTCAAATAATGATCCTGATACGAATAATATTTAATTTTATATAAAATTCTAAAATTAATGTTTTCAATTTTCGTGATGAGACCGGGAATTTTAATAGGATAATTCTTTTTTAATTTTTTGAATAAAAAATTTCCAAATAATGGTCCTGACTCGAATAATATTTAATTTTATATAAAATTCTAAGATTAATATTTTTAATTTTCGTGATGAGACCGGAAATTTTTATTTTTTAAATAAAAAATTTTCAAATAATGATCCTGACACGAATAATATTTAATTTTATATAAAATTCAAAGATTAATATTTTTAATTTTCGTGATGAGACTGAAGATTTTTATTTTTTAATTTTTTGAATAAAAAATTTTCAAATAATGATCCTGACATGGATAATATTTAATTTTATATAAAATTCTAAAATTAATGTTTTTAATTTTCGTGATGAGACCGGAAATTTTTATTTTTTGAATAAAAAATTTCCAAATAATGGTCCTGACACGAATAATATTTAATTTTATATAAAATTCTTAAATTAATGTTTTTAATTTTTGTGAGACTGAAGATTTTTATTTTTTTATTTTTTGAATAAAAAGTTTTAAAATAATGATCCTGATACGAATAATATTTAATTTTATATAAAATTCTAAGATTAATATTTTTAATTTTTGTGATGAGACCGGAAATTTTAATAGGATAATTCTTTTTTCATTTTTTGATAGAAAAATTTCAACAATGTTACCGCCCTTAATGATAGCTGATTCATTCTTTAATTATTTTCTCAGCTATTTGGTCCTTTAGACGTCATACTTGGCGTTGTTAGTACCTATTTCGTCGACAATTCTTTGATCGTTTCCGAAAAAATTTTGAATGATCTCATAAAAAATCATTTTTCCCAAACATTATCTTAGTTCATTTTTTATAAATTTCCTGGTGAGACCAATATTCATTTTTTTTAAATTTTTTTATTACTTTTTTAATTTCTAAATTTTTTTATTTTTTTTTTATTATTTTTTAAATTTAATTTTAGTGATCTCATCATGAATAATTTTTGATTTTTTAAAATTTATTTTTAAACTTCATTCGTGATAGGACCTATATTTATTTAATAAATTTTAAAAAAATTTAACTTAAGTAATGGTCCCACCACGAATATTATTTAATTTCATTTTTAACTGTGGCTATTTTATTTATTTTTCGCGATGGGACATTTATTTATTTATTTTTAAAATAAATTCTGAATTGTGGTCCCACCACGAATATTATTTAATTTCAATTTTTAATTATGATATTTTTTATTTTTCGCGATGAGACATTTATTTATTTATTTATTTTTAAAATAAATCCCGAATTGCGGTCCCACCACGAATATTGTTTATTTCAATTTTTAATTATGATCTTTTTTATTTTTCTTGACGAGATATATATTATTTCTTTATTTCTAAAATAAATTCCGAATTGCGGTCCCACCACGAATATTATTTAATTTCAATTTTTAATTATCATCTTTTTTACTTATTTTTCGCGGTGAGACATTTATTTATTTCTTTATTTCTAAAACAAATTCGGAATTGCGGTCCCACCACGAATATTGTTTATTTCAATTTTTAACTGTGGCCTTTTTTGTTGATCTTTTGAGCAAAGTTGAGTTAGTACTCGGAGAATCGACCTCAAAGTGCCCCAATTCACACGTGTCATATTTCTATTTGATGTTTTTTTGAATTTACTGCCTTAGATAACTCAAAAAATTCCGCTCAAATCTCCGTTTTTTACAGCCTCCGAAAAAACTCCTGTTTTTTTTGATTGATAAGTTTTAAAATTTTTTGGATTTTTTCGTCTTTGAAAATGCTTAAATATTTATTTGAATTCACTTTTCAAGATCGTTTTTGCATTAACGACCGTCGATTTTTTTTCCTCTTAATCGTAATTTTCCAGAAAAGTAGATTTATGTAAAAATTCAATTTTTAAAAATTTTTCTTGGAATTTAAAAAATTCTGTTTTTGGAATTTTGTAGAAATTTCTGAAATCTTGAAATTCTATAAAAAAATTTTTTAATTTTTCTAAATTTTTAAAAATTTTTCTTGGAATTTAAAAAAGTTTATGTTTTTAGAATTTTGTAGAAATTTCTGAAATCTTGAAATTCTATAAAACTTTTTAAAAATTTTCGAATTTTTAATTTTTCTAAATTTTTTAAAATTTTTAATTTTTTGAATTTTTTTGAATTCCTTAGAAATTTCTGAAAATTTTCTAAATCTTGTAATTTTCTGAAATGTTCGAAATTCTGTGGAAGCTTATAGAACTTCCAAAAGCTCTTCTAACAATTTTAGACTCTTCCAGAATTTTGAAGAAATTTCTGCAAATTTCCAGAATCTAATAGGAGATTTCAAAAATTTCCTCGATTTCTGTGAAAGTTTCCAGAATTCTTTACACAAAAAAACAACTTTTAATTCAGTAACAAGTGGAAATCATCACTGTTATTTTTTTTAATGTTCGTCATAAATGTCAAATATTTATGGAAAATGTGACGATTGCATCACGTTTTGCAATTGTTATAAAACTTAAAGTACTTTTTTGTGAAGAATTTGTGGAACGTTTTCTTTCATAGTGATGAGTAAAATGTTTTTATTATCATAGTCTTGGCGAAACAATCTTATTGCCATAGATTGACGAAACGTTCTTATTATCATAGTCTTGGCGAAATGTTCTTACTGCCACAGATTGGCGAAATGTTCTTATTATCATAGTCTTGGCGAAACATTTTTATTGCCACAGATTGGCGAAATGTTCTTATTATCATAGTCTTGGTGAAATGTTCTTATTGTCATAGTCTTGGCGAAATGTTCTTACTGCCACAGATTGGCGAAATGTTCTTATTATCATAGTCTTGGCGAAACGTTCTTATTGTCATAGTCTTGGCGAAACGTTCTTATTGCCATAGTTTTGGCGAAACGATCTTACTGCCACAGATTGGCGAAACGTTCCTATTACTACAAAAAAACAACTTTTAATTCAGTAACAAATTTAAATCGTCACTATTATTTTTTAATTTTCCCCTAAATATCAAATATTCACAAAAATGTGACAATTGTGTTCATTTTTGTCATAATTTGAAATTATTACAAGACCAAAAGATACGCTTTTTTGTATGAAGAATTTTCCAAATTTTTTTAATTTCGAAGATTTCCAAAATTTTACAGAAAGCTTCGAAATTTAAAATTTTTTAGTTTTCTAGAAAATCGCCTCAGGAAAATTTCAATTTTTAAATTTTCGCATTTGTGCAATTCTGGATTCATTCTTGAAAAAAACTTGTTTGAATTTTTATCTTCCGATTTCACTTATCTCTACTTTGACATTCTCGGTTTTCTACTTGGAAGTCAAAGATACCTGAGACATTTTTTCCTTTATGTCGGAGGTCATATCAGTCATTTTGCTTCTTTGTACAGAAAAATTCCGATATTTTTTGATTCTTTTAATTTTCTTTCATTTTGGAAGAGCCAAACAAACTACTTCAATTAGATTGTCAATATAATTGGAAATCCAGTGCTTCTGGCAATGAATTGAAAAAAATAAAAATTAATTTTCAAATTTCCCGCCATTCCCTGATTTTTTGGTACTTTTCGCTGCAAGACCTAAAATTTTTTTAGTTTATTTTTTTAAAAGTTTTCGCTTCAAGACAAAAATCTAAAAATCCAGTGCTTCTGGCAATGAACTAAAAAAAATAAAAATTAATTTTCAAATTTCCCGCCATTCCCTGATTTTTTTATATTTTTCGCTGCAAGACCTAAATTTTTTAGTTTATTTTTTCTAAAAGTTTTCGCTTCAAGACAAAAATTTAAAAATCCAGTGCTTTTGGCAATGAACTAAAAAAAAATAAAAATTAATTTTCAAATTTCCCGCCATTGCCTGATTTTTGATACTTTTCGCTGCAAGACCTGAAATGTTTTAAAATTTTATTTTTCTTTATAATTTTCGCTTTAGGACACAAATTTGAATAAATTAAATATATTTAATAATAAATTTAAAAAAATAAAATTAACTTTGAAATTTCCTGAATTTTGTAGTTTGATCGTCTCAAAATTCAGAATCGCTTTGAACTGTAATCTTCCGGGACTTTCTAAGACGGGATTATATTAAGGTAATATTTCTGATTAATTTTCTCCTTATATATTTTTATTTTTCGATTAATCTGCCTTATTTGGAGAACTTTAATCATTTTTCTCTGTTCTTATCAACTTTATGTTCTTCCACACTAATCCCAAAGCCTTTCAATTTTTATACATGCATTGAAACGTTTATTTCTATGTTACGCTTTATCAATGTTGACGATCAAAAGTCGAAGTCGAAATTTGGGCTTTTTGCACTAAGACGGTACTTTCAAAATTTAAAATTTTCGTGCTAGGAAACAACGCCTGAAATTTCGTGTTAAGACAACATTTTTCATTTTGATTTTTTCGTGCTAAGAGATAACTTTGGAAATTCAGACTTTTCGCGTCGAGAGATAACTTTAGAAATTCGGAATTTTTCGTGCTAAGAGATAACTTTGAAAATTTGAACTTTTCGCGTTGAGAGATAACTTTGGAAATTTGAACTTTTCGCGTTGAGAGATAACTTTAGAAATTCGGACTTTCCGCATTGAGAGATAACTTTAGAAATTTGAACTTTTCGCGTCGAGAAATAACTTTGGAAATTCGGGCTTTTCGCGTCGAGAGATAACTTTAGAAATTCGGACTTTTCGCGTCGAGAGATAACTTTAGAAATTCAGACTTTTCACGTCGAGAGATAACTTTGAAAATTCGAATTTTTCGTCTTAAGAGATAACTTTAGAAATTTGAACTTTTCGCGTCGAGAAATAACTTTAGAAATTCGGGCTTTTCGCGTCGAGAGATAACTTTAGAAATTCGGACTTTTTCGTGCTAAGACAAGATATTAAAAATCCAAACTTTTCGTGTTAAGATAAAACTTCCAAATTCGGACTTTTCGTGTTAAGACAAGATTTTTAAAATTGAAATTTTTCGTGTCAAGAAATAACTTTCGAAATTCGGACTTTTCTTAGAAAAAAATAATCTTTTTTAAATATATATCAAATTCGATCAATTTAAAAAAAATTCATTTTGTTTCAGTGTGAAAAATTTAAATTTCGATTATTAATTTTAAAAAATTGTTTAATTATAAATTTTCAGAAATGTTTTCGACTCAAGATAAATCTCCCGGAGGCAATCCGAAATTACCATTTATTCCGCCTCCAGATTATTCCAAAACCGTCAAACCTAAAACATCTCCAAAAAGACCCGTTTTGCCTCAATTTAAAAAAGAATCTCCACAAATATCTCCAAATGGTCAATTAACGATTTTTACGGATTTCAACAATGTGGATCATATTGTGGATCTTGAAAAAAGAACAATTTTACCTTCGACAGAAGTAAACGGTACTGTAGAAGTTCAGTCAATGTCACCAGAAGAAAAAAAAGAACAAACAAAAAATAGAGTTTTAAAAATGCTCGAAATTCAAGGTGTTCCTGTTTTTCCAGGCCTAAAACCAACGAAAAATCCAACAAAACCAGAACTAAGAAATCCCCTCCCTGCCTCAGGGCTCGACCAAAACCACATCGGCCCAACCAGAGCTTACTTAAAACATCTCGAAAATCATCAAAAATACGATACATGGAAATCAAACAATTTCAAAGGTTACGATAATTGTCCAATTTGTCGTCAAATGATCGAAGAAATCAAATATCTTCAAGAAAATCCTCAAAATCCCCAAAATCAAAAAACCGAAAGTCTCATAACTTCAGGAAAAGTTTTTGAACCATTAACAATTTTTGAAGAAGATGAACCAGAAGAATCTGCAGATGATATAATATCATCAAATGAAACAAATTTTAATAATATTAATAATTATCCATCAACAAGTAATACATATGATTATAGAAATCATAATAATATTAAAGAATATCAAACAGCTCGAGCAAAAAATGATTGGATATCAGAAGGCGATCAACAATTAACAATCAAATATGGTGAAACATTAAAATTTTCTAAAATGGGACCTGATTGGACATATTGCAAAAACAATCGTGGCGAGACAGGATGGGTTCCTTCAAATCAACTTTATCTCATGCCCGAAGGCTATTATTAAACCAGTTTAATTTTTCTTTCAAATTATTTGCCATTTTTTTTTTTCATAAAAATTTTTATCTTATGGCTTTTCACATACAATGAAAAATCGAGGCAATAATACTTTCACAAATTGTAGATATTAATGATAACACTGTTACCATTATTTGTGGCCGAAAAAAAAGTAAATTCAGTACCTTGGAAGAGGTTTGACAAGAAATAACCTTTCTCTTGTTCCTTCATCGTTGAAGATCGGTGAAGACATGTAATGTGAAATTAGATCATCCATAGATGAGAACGATCGGTTGCCGATTCTGAACGTTCCTTGTTGACGATCCACTTGCACCCAGAAATGCATATTTCTCAAGTTCCCTTTCATCGAAATCGAGTAATCCCCGGGCTAAAAATATTTAATCAAAAACATTCACGTAAAAATAGTCTATTACAAAATTACCCTCAATCAAAGTAATTTACGTAATAATTTAGATTTCTTCATCATAAAAACTGAACTAAAAATTACTATAAAACGGTTTTGGGAGGAGTTTATACAACTTTCTAGAAACTAAAACAACCTAAATGATGATTATTTTTCAATCAATCATATATTATATAGAAAATAAACTAAAAACTATTATAAAACGATTTCGGAAGGAATTTATATAACTTTCTAGAAACTAAAACAACCTAAATGATTATTTTTCAATCATATATTATAAAAACTACAAACATCCCTAAAAATAGTCTCGAGACAAATTAATAAAACACTTCAAAACTAATCTACGTGATAACTCCCCTTTCACAACTAACCTTCTAAAATCACATTCTCCTCCAATAAAATTACAAACTTCTAAACTAATATCACACAAATTAAAAAACTATATTCTTGAATTTCAATAATAAAAATATTTTAAAAATCCCAAAAATCTTTTTTCATATTTAAATTAAAACTTACATTTGTTTCACTATCTCTAACAAGAAAATCTCCTTCTCGTCCTTGTTGATTCAACAATTGCTCACTTTGTTGTCTTTTAATCAATCCAAAATACCATTCTTTATTGGCATATGGACCAGTCAATCCAGAAATACCTGATACTGTTGTTGTTTGAGAATTATTTCTATCAACAATTTTAATATAATTAATCGGAACTAATCCTGTTTGTCCCGAAGCATTTCTTGCTTTCCACCATTCTGGATCATGAACCGGATGTTCAATTATTTCCAATCTTTCACCTCTTCTAAATGACAATTCTTCAGAATTTTGAGCATCAAAATCGTACAATGTTGTCACAACCTAAAAAATTTCCATATATAAATTTAAATTTATTAAATATCTTACTTCTAAAATTGTTTGCGTATCTGAAAATCCATTTGATCCCGAATTATAATCCATTCCATAATCAGCAGGATACGGTTGAGCCATCGCTCCTCCATTCGATGGAGGATTTGTTGGATCTACATAATTAGAAGGAAACCATCCCATTTGACCATTTACTTCACCTTTCCACCATCCATCTGAACTTCTTTCAATTACTGTAACAGTATCACCTCTTGTTAATTGAAGTTCATCTTCTCTTTGTGGTTCATAATTATACTTTGCAATGGCATAACTCGTCTCAGCCATTCTACTGGTCTGTGGTATATGGTTCGAACCCCCGTTCTGCTCACTGAATACAGTCTAAAACCAATAACATTAATTTTCCAATAACACTTTTAAAAAATACTTTTAAAACCTAGCACGAATTTCTAAAATCCTAAAACTTCCGTCTAATTTTAAGAACAAAAGCTTTATAAAATCCACTACAAAAATCCGAAATTTCAGAAAATTCTGTAAAATTCTAGAAACCTCCAGGATTTTGTAGATTCTAGAAAGTTCAAAAATCTCTGTAATTTTCTAAAGTTACCGAGCATTCTACAAAATTCCAGAAATCTTCAAAATCTCCTACAAAATTCTAAAAACTAAAATTTCAAAAATCTACAAAATTATAAAAAAATTATAAAATTTCCAAAATTTTTTACAAAATTCCAAAAACTAAAATATTCAAAATTTCCTACAAAATTCTCAAAATCTTCAAATTTATAAAATTATAAAACATTCTATTTAATTCTTTAAAATTTTCAAAATCTTTAAAATTTTTTAAAAACTTAAATTTTCAAATTTTTCAAAAAAAACCACAAATTTTAAAACTACTCCATTTCAAAAATTTTCAAAACTCAAAATTTTCTATTTATCTTTAAAAAAACTTAAAATTTTTAAAACTATTCAAAAACTCTAAAGTTCTAGAACTTTCTATTGCTTTTCAAACATTTTAAAAAAATCCATTTTTTTAAACTAAAAAAAACATAAAATTCTAAAAATTAACAAATATTAAAATAAACCGCACAAAATTTACAACAATAAAACATCAAAAAGTTGATGAAATAACAAAAAAGCAGCCACCTAAAGAATCGCGAGCTGTCATCGAGAAAAATTTTCAGAGAAAAAGCTTTAAACAGAGAAAAATTTTCAGAGAAAAAGCTTTAAACAGAGAAAAATTTTCAGAGAAAAAGCTTTAAACAGAGAAAAATTTTCAGAGAAAAAGCTTTAAACAGAGAAAAAGAGAACAACCTCTTTCGCCTCATTTTTTCTTCTGTTTGCATTCAATTCTCTCCAGTGCCACTATCGCGTAACGCGCAGAATTTCATATAAGAGCGATGAATACGCACAATTCCAAAAATGACCGTTCGCGGTCCCTTCTTCAACTGTCACCCTCAAATAGACACAAAGAATTTTTACAAAAATTGAAAGTGATCTTAGCCTTTCGTAAAATTCCTTCGAGAAACATTCGAATTTTTAAAATTTTTAAAAACACAAAACAAATTATTTTTAAAAAAACATTTAACTTGAAAAAATTAAAAACAATTTTTTTTAAAAAACAAAACTAAATTTTTATAAATAAAAAATTAATTTCCCAAAAAAGTACTTAAAATTTTAACTTTTTTTTAATTTTTAAAAACTTTAAAAATATTTTTTCAAATTATTTAAATTTTCAAAAATTTTTTAAATATTTTTTCAAATTATTTAAGATTTTCAAAAACCTCAAAAAATATTTTTTTCACGATGATTCATGAGAAATTTTATTTTCAAATAATCTACTCACCTTTCCGTTCGAGAGAGAATTTTTACCGTTAGCCAATCCTTTTATAGTTCCTTTAGCTTTCTCCACAAATGATTCTTTTCGAACAAAATTTGATGGTACAAAACCAATATTTCCAGCTTCGTTTTGAACCTAAAAATTTCCAAAAATCAAAAATACTTTAAAAATCGATTATTTCAAATTCACTAGAGGCAGTCAATTTCGCGATTCAACTGGAACCTCAAAATCGGTTTTCCTTCCCCCACGGATAAAACTTGAAATTTCAAACTAAAACATTCTTAACTTTAAAAAAATCAAAACTTTTAAATTAAAAAAATAAAAACTTTAAAAAATAAAAATAACTTTAAAAAAATCAAAACTTAAAAAAATATCGATTATTTTTTATTTTATTCCTCATGCCTAGAGGCTGTCTATCAACAAAACTCCAATCGATACGATTATATTTCGTAACTAGACATAATTTTAAGGTTAATTTAAATCGAGTCAAATTCCAGCAATAACCAAAGACCAAAGACCTACTTTATCAATAATCCCTAGCAATTTCGGCCTCTAATTCATATCAGAACAAATTATACAAAAATTTCAAAAGTATTCTATTTTCTGAACAATTTCTATTAAATTAAATAATTTCTGTTGAAACATATTTGAGAAAAAAATATTGTCAAAAATGCAAAAAAATCAAATTTTTCACAAATATTAATTACAAATAAACTATAATAATTTTAAATAAATAAAAACCAAAGTTAAAACAAAAATCAATAAAACATTTTAAAAATCAAATTTTCAGTTTATATCTGAGAATTAAATTAATATTAATTCTCAAAATCAAAAATTCCAAAAATTACTGAATTAAGATAATCACTAAAATAATTTAAAAACTTCAAAAAATAAAAAAAATTTTTAAAATAAGAAAACCTAAGAAATTAGGAAATTTAAAATTAACCACTCTAAAAATAAAAAAATCTTAAAATTTAAAATAAAAAAATCTTAAAAATAAGAAAATCTAAAAATTCTAAAAATAAGAAAATTTTTAAAATAAGAAAATCTAAAAATTCTAAAAATAAGAAAATTTTTAAAATAAGAAAATCTAAAAATTCTAAAAATAAGAAAATTTTTAAAATAAGAAAATCTAAAAATTCTAAAAATAAGAAAATCCAAAAATCTTAAAAATAAAAAAATCCAAAATTCTAAAAATAAGAAAATCCAAAAAACAACCATTAGATATAAAAACAGATACAAAATTAAAGATCTTAATCAATTTCCTCAAAAAAGTTTTAAAAAATAAAAAAAATTAATCATAACCGTAATTTAAAAACCCATATTAACCACTAAAATTCTTAAATTTTCCACAATAAAAAAATAAAATTATTCTTGATTTTCGACTATCGATTAACGTTTACGACTATTATGATAAGCATTTTTTTTAAGATAAATTAAACACCCCTAAAAATGACAAAACTAACCTTCCACCAATTTTTAGAATCATCAATTAATTTAAATCGATCATTTTTTTTAAAACTAAGTTCTTGAACTTCTGTCGTATCATAGTCATATTTAGCAACTACATATACGTCTTCACTCATCCTGAAAATAGAAATAAAGTTTAAATTAAACCGGAAAATTAAAACTCGAAAAACTTTAAACAATTTATAAAAAAGTAGAAATTAATTTACAAAGAAAATGAAAAAAATTAATTTCTAAAAAGTACAAAAAAATTGATATATAAAAAATCGAAAAAATTAATTTCTAAAAAGTACAAAAATTGATGTATAAAAAACTAGAAAAAATTAATTTATAAAAAAGTACAAAAATTGATGTATAAAAAACTAGAAAAAGTAATGTATGAAAAAATTAAAGAAATTTATTTATAAAAAAATAGAAAAAGTAATGTATGAAAAAATCGATTTATAAAAAAAGGAAAAAATTAGAATTTGACCATGAATGGCTGACAATTAGTCGCGGTCATTTTTGGAAAATAACACGAATCGAACGAATGGCCATCTGGGTCCGTAGATTATATCCCAAATGGCAAATCCACTCAACATGGATCGAAGGACAAATAAAGAAAATCATACATCTCCATGACGCCAAAAACTACCATGAAAACAATCAATAATAAATCAGAAGAAGATGAATCAATCTCAAGGACGGACAAACAAGTTGCGCAATTGCCAGTTTTGATTCTGATTTCAGAAATCAAAGGCCATTCATTCAAGCGTTAAAAAAGTAAAATCATACTGTTTTAAAAGTTCAAAAATCAGTTTTTGCGAAATAATCTCAATACAAAAATTAATAAAATTTAAAATCTGAATTTCATATGAAAAAATTTTAGAATTTTCTGAATCAGTTTATATAAAAATTTGAAAATTATCTTAACACGGAATTTTAGAATTTTCTGAATTAATTTATATAAAAATTTAAAAATTATCTTAACACGGAATTTTAGAATTTTCTGAATTAATTTATATAAAAATTTGTAAAATAATCCTAAACGAAATTTTAGAATTTTCTAAAAATTGAACTACCATATTTAATAATTTTAGTTTCGCGTGACAATTTTGAGATTCAAAAAACTCCTAATCGATTATATAAGAAGTAAAAATAAGAATTTTATAAAAACCAAAGTAACTTACGTACAAATTTGAATTTAAGTGACAGTTATTTAACCAATTGTATAATATAAAAATTAACAATTAACAATTATTTCAAAATGATTTGGAGACAAATTCATATAACTACTTGGAGACGAAATACATGACGATCATTTTTTAATAAATTATATAAAAAATAAACTAAAAGCTATTATAAAACGATTTCGGAAGGAATTTATAACTTTCTAGAAACTAAAACAACCTAAATGATTATTTTTCAATCATATATTATAAAAACTACAAACATCCCTAAAAACAGTCTCGAGACAAATTAATAAAACACTTCAAAACTAATCTACGTGATAACTCCCATTTCACAACTAACCTTCTAAAATCACATTCTCCTCCAATAAAATTACAAACTCCTAAACTAATATCACACAAATTAAAAAACCGGCTGTCTACTTTCGCAACCTAATGTTTATATATAAAATATTAAAGGACATCTAAGCACTCACAACTCACACCAAAACATTCCCTAAAACAGGTTCTTTCAATCGTAAAATAAGGAAAAAAACAAAAAACCAAAATGGGCATTTTGGAGAAATCCGGCACGAACGCAAGTCAGAAAGAGACAAGTGACGGGACTGGTCTTCTTATGCTGCCAATTCGTCAAAATGGAACGACGAACCAAACTGGTAGGGATTGCCTGAGGGACAGTTGCCTTTTTCCAAACCCAATGACTACTATATTTCAAAATTTTTTTAAATCTAAATACCTTAATTGAAAAATCTTAAATATTTAAAATTCTTTAAACATTTTTAAAAATAAATTTGGCCAATTTTTATCCACAAAAATCAAAATTAAATAAGAAAGGCTTCAAAACGGATAATTGCAATCATTTTTCTGGGTCAATTTGAAAAGAGAAAAGAAAACGGACAGTATTCTGAAATTTAGGGGCCATTGATTTTGGAATCTTTGATGCCCCCTGCTGACATATATTCCTATTTTTCAGGGCAATATTTGCAAAAAAGTTTATCAAACGTATTCCAAAAAATAAAACAAATAATAAAACAAGAAATTCCTCAGTATTTGAGAAGATTAAACTTGATTTCCAGACAATATTCATGGGGAAAATTCACAAAAACAATAAATCCATGTTAATATATTCAAAATTAAAAGACTTCAAGGATATAGGATCAGATATGAAGAAAAATATTTAAAAAATAAAAACAGGGAAATGGATAAAAAATCACGCATTTTTAGGCCTAAAATTACAAACATAGAAATTCTAAAAACTTAATTTTTAAAATGTACAAAAATAAAAAAGATATAAAAAACCCCTAAAAAATCACACGTTTTTAGGCCTAAAATTACAAACATAAATAAAAATCCTAAAAATTAACTTTACGGATATATAAAATCCGAGAAATTAAAAAATATCGCGCTTTTAGGCCTAAAGTCATAAATGTCTATATTACAATTATGAAAAAGGATTTTAGGGATTTATGAATAAAGATGAAAGGAGATATGTGAAAGTTAAAAAGCGAGATGGAAAGAAGATGAAGAAGGATAAACAAAATCCCCGCGTTCTGGCCTGAGACCATAAATAAACTTTTATACATTAAAAGTTCGAAAAAGTGTAATTTTAAGAATATATGAATCAAGACAAAGAAGAGATATGGAAGGTAAAAAAGAAGATAAACAGGACTCAAAAAAGGATAAACAAAATTTTTCGCGTTCCAACCAAAAGTCAATAAACACTTGTAATTAAATATTTAAAAAATATAATTCTGAAAACATATCAATCAATATAAAACACAAGATTTAAAAAGTAAAAAAGATCAATAAAAGGTGAAGAAAAAAGAGATAAATAAAATCCTACACATTTTGGCCTAAAATAATAAATATATACCAATATATTAAGAATTTTAAAAATATAATATTTTCAATATATGAATCACGGTCGAAATGAGAATTTAAAAAGTAAAAAAAGATCAATAGAAAAGGAGCTAAACAAGACCTAAAAAGGATAAACAAAATCCAGCGCGTTCTGGCCAAAAAGTCGACAAATAAACACCTATTCACTGAGAAATTAAAGAAATTAATACCTCAGATATGTGAGTCAAGACATAAGAAGATAAACGAAGGTGAAAAAGGAGATAAAAAAGGATAAATGAAATCCCGCACGTTCTGGCCTAAAAATCAATAAATACAAGTTAACATGTTAATACTTCCACAAGATGTAATTCTGGAGATATGCAAATTAGGATAAAAAGAAATAAATAATAGGTAAAAAAGAAGATAAAAAAGGATAAATAAAATCCCGCGCGTTTTGACCAGTTTTGACTGGCAACGTGCGGACTCGCCCCTGGTCGCGATTCCGTTTTGTACTTTCTTATTGATTTGCGTCTGAGCTTTGATCCTCAAATCCTCCTTTGTTTTTTAATTTTTTACTTTTTTATTATTTCCAGAATATTGAGATGGAACAGAAGCATAAAACCGAACCTGGCTTGTATGTGGTCGTAAACAGCGGCAGAAAACGGAGATCCAATTGTGAGTTTTAATAATTTTTTTCCGATGATTATTGGGAATTTTTAGTGCCAGTTCAATGTAATTCTACAGACGGACAACATGTAAAACGACGGCCACGATTTGTCAATGGTAATGGAGAGGTCAGTTTAATTTTGGAATTTATATAATTGTGGATTTTTAGTTGTGTTCGGCCATAGGTCAGTCCTGCAGTCAGAACGTCAGCACCTTCCGGAATCAGATGTCCATCGTCGCGAACTCTGTATTAAGTAGTCCAAGACCGAAACTTCAACGGCTCCAACGACGGCCGACGGGAATCGTGTATCAGACAGCCAGTGACGAAATTCAAGGTTGGATTTTTTCGGAGATTTTTGTATTTTTAAGATTTCAGACGTCATGATAGGGACGATGATTGACGACGATCCAATTTCGTGAGTTTTGCGGATTTTCACAAATTTTTGATATATGAATTCCAGAAGAGACGCAATGTTCGTGGACCCGCCGATGTGTGTTTTCCCCGACGGCGTGATGCATCCTATGTTCGTGGATCCAGAACGCCTAAACGACATCGAAGAGCTTCGACAAACCTTAAATCGTGCCAATCTGATGATCCGGGAGTTGCTAAGTCGGGAAAAAAAGCAGTCGAAAGAACGAGATTACTTCAAAAATCGGATGGACGCAGAATCCCAAAGAGCAGAAGAAATCGAATATATCCTCAATGAACAGAACTTGCGAATGAAACAAATAGTCTCGGAGAATGTCCGATGGTCAACTCGATATAATCAGTTAAAACTCCATTTTGGAGAAGAAGATATCAAGAACGCCCTCGGCGATTTAGCTCCAAGCGGACGGTGATCAATATTATTTTTCTTTTTTACATTTTAAATTTTCTTCATGCATTAATATCAATATTCTTGAACCTCGAATCCTAAAGCCTCGTTACCAAACGAGTAAATATTTTTTAAATTTTTATTATTTTTAAATTTCTTAAACTTTTTAGGTAATTTTCATATTTTTCATCATGGCCGGAAATTCTCACACTGATTGTAAGTTATTTAACCTCATTCTACGTAACTTTGGTCGTTTTGACACAGAAGAGGAAGAAATTCTCAAATTTTCATAAAAATACTTAAAATAAGGTGATCGGACTTGTAGATTACGAATCTGACGTCGGAATTCGGTGTTAGTCCTCAGAATCCCAAAATCCAAGCCTCCGGATTCTGAAAGCTAACATTGAATTCCTACGTTAGATTCAGAATTTACAAATCCGATTACCTCATTTTAAGTATTTTTATGAAAATTTAAACATTTTCTGTGCCAAAAAATGACAAAAGCTACGCAAAATGTGTACCAATTACATATTATTTGTAAAATTGCAATATTTAGATACCTTGAAAGACAATGCAGGTCCAGATTCTGAATATGTCAAACTTATTTCTGCAGATGGTCATGAATTCATAATCAAACGCGAATATGCTATTGCATCTGGTACAATTCGTGCAATGCTATCTGGACCAGGTCAATTTACTGAAAATGAAAACAATGAAGTCCATTTTCGTGAAATTCCTTCTCATGTACTTCAGAAGGTATGCCACTATTTTCAATACAAGATTCGATACACAAACAGTGCCAGCGAGATTCCTGAATTTTCTATTTCTCCTGAGATTGCTCTCGAACTTCTAATGGCCGCCAATTTCCTCGATTGCTGATCTTACTCGGGTTCTTGTGAATTCAATCTTGTTTTCAAAAATTTTATGAAATAAATTAGACACCGTCGTTAGGGCTCAAATAAGACATTACAATTATAACAGCCAAAAAGAAAATCCGCAAAAAAGAATGTTTTGCTTTGGAATTTTTTGTTGGCCCTGATCTCGGGCAAAGAGAAAAGACGGGCAAAAGCCCGACCAGCTAAGAAGCGAGACCCGAAGGAGAAGAAAAGCAAAGTGAAACAAAAAACGGGATGGTCATTGACAATAATCTCCACTTTTGTAGCACGCTTAATAGCCAGTTTGAACCAAGTATTGGGCAAGTTTCTCGACGCAAGCACGAGTTTCAGTACAGGCACTGGATTCACCTTCGAACACGGCAATGATGATGGCAGATTTGGTCTTGACAGCAAAGAAACCTGATTTATCCTTCTTACCGAAGATTAAGTCTTCTTCAGTTCTAGGAACAATGTAATGAATTCCTTCAAGATCAGCTCCTTTAGTAGGTAGTTCAGAAAGATTCGAAAAATGATTCACAAAAGCACTCAATTCAGCAGCAGTAGCCTAAAATATTGTTTATACTCCATATATAAAAAGCACTAGAAACATACACGAAATTCGTTAGCTCCTTCAGATCGAGCCCAAACAGATCCATCGGTTCCGAGGATGGCAGCTCTCTTGATTCCTTGGCTACTGTCGAGGAGATTGGTAATGTATGCTTGCCAGCCAGACATAATTGATATTTATTGAAAACCTAAAAAAACAACTTAATCAAAATCTACAAAATCACACAAAAGCAATAAAACACGAAAATTTCCATCCTCACAAAAACTTCGTCATCATCAGATTCATTCATCGAAAAGAAAAGCAGTAAACCGAAGAACACAAGGCTAAAAAACGGAAAAGAACACATCCGATGGACAAACACACGACCGAACCAAAAAAGAGTGTGTGTTCGCGCCTGAATATTGCTCAACAGTAACACAGGACTATCGCTATGGGAAGCAATCGCGAAGTCAGCATAACCGTGACTATTGGATTCCAGGATTTCAACGGAACGAATTATTGAAACATGAACGGATCGGGGGGCATGACTAATATTATTCTTCCATCAACAAAACTATCCCAAAAAAATCAACTTGATGGTGATTTTCCTAGTTTTCTAAAATATAAACATTTGAAAGAAAAACCCATTTTAAGTCGTAAAATAGGTAAATACTAAACCCAGGATAATTATCATGAAATAACACATGTGAATGGACAAATATCCTTATTATCGATGCAAACGGCTTATTAGCGAGTTGATAAATGAATATCATCAAAAAAGACCGACAAACTAGCAGTGAACTGATAACTGATATATGAATGCTGCTGAGAAGGGGAGTTGAAAATGAGAGAATAAAGAAATTTGTTAAGTTAACAGTTAATATTTGAATCACGTGGAAGAGAAGAACCCAACAAGACGGGCAATCCAACAGCAGGAATGTAATTCATGTATGGATCTCGTGAAGACGAAGGAAATGACAAACGGTAATTCAACAGTAGGACGATAATTGATAAACAAATTCTGCGATGAAAACCAAAAATAAGTAACTTGATGATGACTCAACAGTTGATATGTGAATCTCATAAAGAAAATCGAGAATAACATGACAAATAAGTCAAAAAAGATGCAATAGTCGATATATGAATGTCAATGAGAAAATAAGACTGAAAATGAGAAAATAGGTAACTGGACGATGGCCTACCGGTTGATATATGAATCTCACGAAGAAAATCGAAAATAACACGATAAGTAAGACACAATAGTCGATATATGCATGCCAATGAAAAAAATAAGACAGAAAATGATAGAATATTTGAGCGAAAAAAGACGATGAATCAGGGAGCACAAGTAAAAATGCAAAGACTGTCGATCGATCGGCCTCGCTGACTCGAGTTGGTTTCTCGCCGGGTCCAACCTTTTCAGGCAGACGGCGGGAGCCATTGAGTGACTGGTTCAGAATGTCTTTCGAGATTTTTCGGAGAGAGAATAGGCTTGCGCGGCCCATCTGCCATCTTTGACTTGATTTTTCTCACTGAATCATCTGTCAAGTATCAAGAATCAAATATATATTTTTCGCTAGAAGAAACAAAAATGATAAAAACTGAATCATGCTTTAAGAAATAATCAATTAAATTTAAATGGGTGTGTCAGATTGGTAATTTAGAAAAGCATGATTCAATTCGTCTAGATTTCGAAAACAATCTGGGATGATTGATGGATTGTTTTCATAGAAAATAACCACACCATTACAACAACGAAAAATAAAAATTTTTACGAAATCGTCTCGACGCGAATTTTTAGAGAAAACAAAAAATTTTAGGTAAAAGTGAGAAGAAAGTGAGTGAGAAGAGAGCGAGTTGAATTACCAAGTTTTCCACTTTTTACTTCCACTCGCCCTTGCGCGGGAATTCAAAAATTACAATCTTGTTTTTACAAAAAAATTGTTACAAAATCGTCTCAACACGAATTTTAGGAACTCCTATTAAGAAATAAAAATAAGATGGAACCGATTTTAATAGAATTGCCAGATTTACAATTTTTACTTTTACTTAACTCGTCCGCACGGAAATCCAAAAATTACAATTTTTACAACAACGAAAAATAAAAATTTTTACAAAATTGTCTCGACGCGAATTTTTAGAAAACTTCAAGATTTTAAATTAAAGAAATAAAAAAAACGCAAGTGAGGACAGAGCGAGTCGGTTTCGGTAGAATTGCCAGATTTTCCTTTTTTCTGTTTTCATTCGCTTTGCGCGGGAATTCGAAAATTTAAAAAATCACATTATTGTGAAAATTAAAAATGAAATTTTTCAAATTGTCTCGAGGGGAATTCCCAAAATTTCAGAAACTTTCGAGACTATTCTAAAATAAAAAAATAAGTTGATTTATATAACGATTTGCCAGATTTACCTTTTTTCTACTTTTTTCACTGTCGATCATTCTGCGCGGGAATTCGGAAATTTCAAAAATCACATTGTTGTAGAAAATTAAAGATAAAAATTATTACGAAATCGTCTCGAGGAGAACTTTTAGAATTACTTTAAAATACAAAAAAATCGGTTTTGATATAATTGCCAAATTTACAAATTTCTTTTATTTTCACAAATCTCGCTGTCTACGTGGAAATTCAAAAATTTCGAAAAAAATATTTTTTTAAAGGAAAATTTAAAAAACATTATTTTTATTCAAAAACTTGAAAAAATTCAAATTTAATTGCAGAAAAACTTAAAAAATATACTTTTTTAATTAAAGAAAACTATTTGCAAAAAATTAAGAAAAAATTCAAAACGTTCATGGATTTCGAAATCAGCCATTGCAAAAAAGGAACATTGGCCAAACGAACACGACGCCAAATTCGGCTCGTGCGGACAGAACAGCAGATTACGAAATTTCAAATTTCCTAATTTCCTAATTTTCAAATTTCGTATTTCTTATTTCTTATTTCTGCCAGTTTTATTTGGTTTAAAGCGAGAAATTAGCTTCATTAAAGGACCATTAACAAAGATGGTGGTAAGAAGGCCGAATCAAGGGTCGTCTGGGCGGGATCCAGAGCCGAGGTCTGTAAAGCAGTCAACATCAAAATTACAATGAAATCTAATTTTCGCAAATTAGATAGATCAGTCTACCCAAATGTTGCAAGCAAACTGCAAATTTTACTTTTGAAATTTCCGTAAATTTAAATTTACAATACCGACCGATCTGCCGGAATGCTGCGTGCAACCTGCAGTTTTGATTTTTATCTTGGAGTCGATTGATCTACCGGAACGCTGCATGCAACCTGCAGATTTGATTCTTGTTTCGAAATTTTCGTAAATTTAAATTTATAATACCGACCGCTCTGCCGGAACGCTGCGTGCAACCTGCAGGTTTCATTTTTACCTTAATTTTGATGTTGACCTTTTTACAGACTTCGGCACAAGGTTTTTAATTAACGGTTTTTGATATTCCTCCAGGGACCGATTTTCAAATTACGGTCCCGACACGAAAGACCGCGATTCATTCTTTGACTAAAAGCTTGGATCGTGGTCCTGAAAATAAATATTAACTAAACAGTGATCGAAGGTGAATCAGACATCGTTCGTGACAGAACCGAAATTTTTATTTTTTGTTTTTAAAGAGAAAGTTTCAACGGTCTTGAGAAGAAAAATGTGAATAATTTTCTGATTAAAAATTTGAAAAATAATTATTTAGACAATTCGCGGCGAAACCAAAGACTTTCATTTTTTGAAAGAAAATCTCAACTGATGGTCCCGACACGAATTTAATTCAGTTTTTAAACATTATTCGCAGCAGGACCAAAATTCATATTTTTAATTTTTTTTTGCATTCTTTAAAAATATATTTCAACCAATGGTCCCGACACGAATGACGTTCGGTTCATTTTCTCACCGCGATCTTATTTAACGATTTTTAAGAATCTTTCGTGCTGGGACCAAAAGTTTGTTTATTTTCGATTTAAAAAAAATTAAATAATTCTATCACGAAAATTTTTTAACTAATTTTCTCACCACGATCTTATTTAACGATTTTTAAGAATCTTTATTTTCGATTTTTTCATTTAAAAAAAATTAAACAATTCTATCACGAAAATTTTTTAACTAATTTTCTCACCACGATCTTATTTAACGATTTTTAAGCATTATTCGTGGTGGGACCAAAAGTTTATTTATTTTCGATTTTAAAAAATTAAATAATTCTGTCACAAAAATTTTTTAACTAATTTTCTCACCACGATCTTATTTTATGATTTTTAAGCATTATTCGTGGTGGGACCAAAAGTTTATTTATTTTCGATTTTTTCATTTAAAAAAAATTAAACAATTCTGTCACGAAAATTTTTAACTAATTTTTAAAAATAATAAAATTGAAAATTGTGAAATTTTGAAATGGGCCATGGCAAAAGAAATTTCAAAACGACTGGAGACAATCGGGTCAGAATTTCATAAAACCCTCGAAAGCCGTCGGCTGTTTTGAAATGCATATTTCACTGCGCATCGCAAATTCAAATTGTCGACAGATTTTATCCTGTGAAGGCGGCTCCCATTACAGTGTCCACAAATAATTTATCTCCGTTGACCCGGAAGAAAGAACTTTATCCCGCCAAATCTTATTATTAAAATTTTATACAATGTCATTTTTCTATTTTCTGTTTTATCAAAAGTTGAAGGTCAGATTGGGAATTGAAATTTGGACTTTTCGTGCTGGGAACACGAGTTTCGGAATTCAAACTTTTCGTGCTAAGACACAACTTTGGAAATTTGGACTTTTCGTGTTAGGACCCTATTTTTAAAATCCAAACTTTTCGCGTTAAGAGATGATTTCCAAAATTTAAAATTTTCGTGCTGGGACACAACTTTGAAAATTTGGACTTTTCACGTTAGGACCCTATTTTTAAAATTCGAACTTTTCGCGCTGGGACGCAATTTTCAGAATTTAGACTTTTCTCGTTAAGAGATGATTTCCAAAATCCGAACTTTTCGCGTTAAGAGATGATTTTCAAAATTAAAAATTTTCGCGTTAAGACAAAATTCCAAAAATTTGACTTTTCGCGTTAGGATATGAGGTAGTTTTTGATTCTGAAAATCCACACATTGATTTAGGTAAGACAACTTTTTGAAATAGAGAAAAGTTTTAAATGATGTCTCAACACGAAAAGTCCAAAGTTCAACTTCGAAACCTGACTGTCAACTTTGATGAAACGGAATTCTGAGCAAATTGGAGAATACTCGTCTAGATCTGTATCTGTCCACGAGGGTCAATATTAAAATCGAAATAAAATCCGCACATTGCGGGCAACGTTATGGCAGCTCGAAGACGGACAAATTAAAATTTAAAAAATTAATTTCTAAATTAAACAAATTTTTTATTTTTAAATTATCGAAAATTATGTAATTTACATATCCAACATAATTAATTTGGAAATTTTTAATTTTTTATAATCGATTTTTTGAGAACTTTGAAAATTAAAGTTTTAATCGATTTTCGAATTTATTCAAATTAATGAGATCATTTTGGATAATCAGAAGTTTCATCAGCTTTGGATACAGTAGATTAGATACATTTTTTTAAAAAATAAAAAAATTTAAAATTTATAAAAAAATAAAAAATTTTAAATTTATAAAAAAAATAAAAAATTTTAAAAATTTATAAAAAATTTTAAAAATTTCGAAATTTATAAGAAAAAATTTTTAAATTTATTTAAAAAATTGAAAAAAAAATTTATACAAAAATGAAAAAAAATAAAAATTTTAGGATAAAGATAATTTTCAAAAATTTTCCCGATTTGGCTCAATGTTGCCCGCAATTTGCAAATTTTAATTTTAACTTTAAAATTAAACCTTAAAGATACGGATTAATTAAAATTTGTTTTCTTTGCCGTAGATTTTCTTCAATTCTTCAGACATGTAATATGGTTTCGATTCTGTTCCGTCATTTGTTTCGCTGTCTTCCACTGAAAAATTAATTTTTTTTAAATTGAATATTATTTTTAAGAAAATTTAAAAATAAATCAAAAAAAAGTTAAATTTAAAAAATAAATCAAAAAAAAGTTAAATTTAAAAAAATTTAAAAATAAATCAAAAAAAAATTAAATTTAAAAAAATTTAAAATAAATTTTAAAAATAAATTTAAAAATAAATTTAAAAAAAAATTAAAAATAAATTTAAAAAAATTAAAAATAAATTTAAAAAAATTTAAAAGTAAATTTTAAAAATAAATTTAAAAATAAACTTTTAAATTCAACATTATTTTGAAAATTTTTGAAGATTTTTTGGTTTCGAAAAGTTTTTACTTGGATTCTAGAATTTTTCACAAAATTTTGGAAGGTTTTAGGAAATTCTGTAAAAAATTTGAAAATCTATCATCAATTTTTCGAAGATTCTAGGAAAATTTTTTGAAGATTTTTGAAAATTTCAGAATCTTATAAATTTTAATAATTTTCTACAAAATGTTTTACAAAATTCTGGAAGATTCTAGGAACTTCTGTAAAAAGTTTGAAAATGTACCATCAGATTTTCGAAGATTCTAGAAAAATTTTTTGAAAATTTTCGAAAATTTCAAAAATTTTTTACTTGGATTCTAGGATTTTCTATAAAATTTCAGTTTTTACAATTCTAAAATCTGTAAATTTCTAATTTTTTCAAAAACTTACAAAAACAAAGAAAAATAGTATCGACTCCCATCTCGAAAACTTCGAAAAAAAGATCACATATACAGTAACTTCCGATGATGACGATGATGACAGGGACAAAGTAGTAGTAAAGGGTCACTTGAGGAAATCCGTCGATTATCCAACGGCCCGAGAACCAATAGAAGGCGACAACCCCCATCCCTAGGGTTACGGTAGCCTTCCCGACGAACATCAGAAAAGTCACGACCCTGTTGAGCACGACGGCCCTGATGATGTTCCTTGTAAGTAGGGAAAAACTGTCTTTGGCGGAAGTGAAGAAGTTTGTCCCGTACATGGCGATCTGAAGTACTGTAATTCGATAACCTAAAATATCGGATTTCTCACCATTATGTAAGCGTTGGTCGTGAGGGCTCTCAGGACGGTCTCGAGACAAAAAAAGAAGCATTTCAAAATCCTATAAAAAAATTAAAAATTAAAGAAATTAAAAAAAAAATTTACATAAAAATCGTTTTTGCAATTTTGTTTTCAGAAACATGAAGTTTTTGATACAAAAATTCCAATAAAGTTCTGATGAGTTTTACTGTAGCTAATATGAGAGATCCGAAGGCCAAAGAACCCAGATGGTACCTGAAGGCCCTGCCGATGGACCTGACGACGGGGAACGAGGGCACGTCCTTGGGCTTCCGGAAGGCCCAGTAGTAGCTCCCGAAGGCCCCGGCCAAAGTGACGTCAGACAAAGCCGAAACGAAACATGTCATCCAAAAACATGCAAAAATATTATAAATTTGAAGATATGTAATAATTTCGTTATTTTTAGTTAAATTTACATAATGACAATTGAGGCCCGCAGGGGTTCCTAGGAGGTCGCAATCGCACCGGGGTCCGTTCTCCATGTCCGAAGCATTCCCCGGATTCGGCATTCTACAGTTTTCTTCTCCAGATGACGCCAACCAAATCGCAATTGATCCAAAAATAATAAAAATAATAATATGCAAAAAAAATGGAAAAATCGGAAAAAACAAAGTACTCAACATCGACCCCAAGGCCCGGCTCGTCTCTTCGATCACGGCCACTGCCAATTTGATTCTGGTTTTGACGAATAAAAATATAATAAAAATTAATAAAAATAAAATAGAAAAAATAATTCCAAAAATCATCCAAGTCGTGGGCATTTCGAAATAGAGATAAAAAGCGGGTTGGAAACTGTAGTCGTTGACAGCCCCGGCCTTATGCAGTAAGTAGTACTTGTACCAGGAGTACCCGGAGCCTCCGGCCAGAAGCCCCAAGAGCAGGAATATCGAGAGCCAGATCATGAATCCTCCGAGAATTCTCATCACAAATGTCCAAAAAAATGAAATAAAAGCTGCTAAAATAAAAAAAAATAAAATTTGATACCAACTAACAGATAAATCTGAAATAATTTTTTGTAATACAGCTTTAGTATTAACTACTCCATCAAGAATTACGGTAGAATCATTAATTTTAGAATCACTTGGAATTAAATTTTTTTCATTTCCTACTGTAGAAATTATTTTATCCAAAGTTGAATTAGGACCTGTGGCATCGGCCAAAGCCCCCTCGGCGTCGATGAACACCTGCGGCATGCACCTCCCGAGCACCGCCGAGGACTTGACGGTGTACGGTGCGCACCAGCTGCTCTCGACGGCCCGCCTGAGGGTGTCCCAATTCGTGATGGTCGTGACGTTGTAGGAATCTTGACAAATTATGTGTTTTTCGACTTTCGAAACGAATTCAGGTCCAGATGGAACAAATTGAAGTTGAAGATACGAAAAATATTCTGTAGGACATTTTTCGACACAAATCAAAGGAGTCGGACATCCAGTCAGGACCGTGGAGTAAGAGACGCATTTCGTCAAGTCGAAGAAAAATAAATACGGTTTGTCGGACAGATCGTAAGCCCCTTGTCTGTTGTAGCCACAGATCCTGCCACGAAAATCCGTAGGATGAATCAGTCTTTCAGGCTTCCCCCACATGAATCCTAAAACATTTTTCAACTATTTTATCAGTTAAAAATCCAATCTTCCAGAATCCGCTGTTGGATTCGGAATTTTAAAAAGTTAATAGAATTTTTTAAAGAATTCTGAGGTTTTTTATAATATTATAGAAGTCTCCAGAATCAGATAAAGCATTTAGAAAATTTCCAGATTTTAATGAAAAATTCTGAAACCTTCTAGAATACTATAGAAGTCTCCAAAATCAAATAAAAGACTTTTGGAAATTTTTTAGATTTTAATAAACAATTCTGAAATTTTCTATAATATTATAGAAGTCTTCAGAATCAGATAAAGCATTTAGAAAATTTCCAGATTTTAATAAACAATTCTGAAAACTTCTAGAATATTATAGAAGTCTTCAGAATTAAATAAAACCCTTCTGAAAATTTTTAAACTTTTGAGAACTTTCTGGAAAATTCCAAATTCTTCTAGAATATCGTAAAAACTTTGACAATTTTCGAAATTTCTATAGTTTCTAGAATCCCAAAGAAACTTCCAGAATTCAATAGGAAAGTTTTTAAGAATTTTCTAGAATCTTAGAAAGTTCCGAAATTTCAAAGGGTCTCACTGGAAGATTCTGAAGTCTTCTAAAATTTCGTTATTTTTTATTTTTTAGAATTCAGTAAAAAATTTGGTAATTTTGAAATTTGGAATTTTCTAAAATCAAAGAAATTCAGAATTTTTCAGAAATAACAAATTTAAATTTTTTTAGTAACATGATCATCGAAAAACTCACCGAAAACTGCAACGACGGCCCAGCCGACGATGAAAAAAATCAACAAAAAAGAGCAGATGACGTCGGTGCATCCCCTGCGGGTAAGAATTAAGGGGTTAAATGATTTATTTGGATTATTTTGTCTTTTTTTTATTTTGGAGAAGGGCACGTCGAAATTGGCCGCTTTTTCGCCGATCAAAAAATTTTTCGAATTTGTCGAAAAATTCGAAGACGAACTAGAAGTCATCGGGATCGGATACGGTGGGGGATTTGGAGGGATATTCAAGGATGAAATTTCATTTTGAGGAATTCTTAAAGATGAAACTTCTTGGGGAATATCCGGTAAAGGAATCCTGGGGGGCGGGGGGATGTTGAACTCGGCATAGGGAGAGTAACTTCCACATTCGCTCAACGGAGGAGCAGAAGGCAAGACATAATCGCATCGAGGCCGGGATTTGCCCATTCCACCAACGGATTATTACATTTGCAGAAAACAAACAACAATGGACAGGAAACAACCCGTTTTTTCTAAAAAATTAATAAAACGAAGATTTAATTTATTTTCCAAGTTGAGAATCAGAGTTGGAAGTCGAAATTTGGAATCTTCGTGTCAAGACACAAAATTAGTTCTTGATTAGAAAAATTCATATATTGATTTTCATCGATTTAGGTAAGATAGATCTTCAAAATAAAAAAATTACAAATGTTCTCCTAACACAAAAAAATCAATTTTAAAAAATTATTTTAACAAAAAAAAAATAAATTTTTAAAAATTATTTTAACAAAAAAAATAAATTTTTAAAAATTATTTTAACATAAAAAAATCAATTTTAAAAAATTATTTTAACACAAAAAAATTCAAATTTCTGTAGTATCCTACTACTAAAAGTCCAAATTTTCAAAAATCATGTCTTAACACGAAAAATTCAACTTTTATAAAACAGACCGAAATTCGAGATTTAAACTTTCGCGTCAAAACAGCATTCACAAATTCTTTAATTTCCAAAACAATTATTTTATCTAAATTGATAAACTTAAAATCTAGATTTTTCAAATCAAAACATAACCTCGTGTCTTAGCACGAAAAAGTTAATTTCGAAAAATTTTGTTTTAATAGGAAAATTTCAAAAAATTTTGTTTTAATAGAAAAATTTTTTAAAAAATTTCTTTTAATAGAAAATTTTCAAAAATCTTCTCTTAATAAGAAAATTAAAAAAAATCTTCTTTTAATAGAAAAATTTTAAAAAAAATTTCTCTTAATAAGAAAGTTTCGAAAAATTTTGTCCTAGCATGGAAATTCTAAATCTCGACTTTCAAGTCTGATCGTCGATTTTGGTAAAACAGCACAAATCTCGCGGAACGCGAAAGTAACTCCCATCGCGAAGTTCTGACGACCATGAGAGCCCTCTTTCACCGATGAGTGAAGTCAGAGACAAAACAGGTTGAGAAGAGTGGGGTTAACTCTCGAAACGAAAGTTCCTGATGAACATGAAGAGATTGTTCATCTACCGAGGGTAAGTGGAGTTAAGTGCAAAAAAGGGATTTAAGAAAAATACAATCGACTCTTGACGAGAAAATTTCCAAAATCCAGAAAAGTTGGCTCAGGTACCATTAGAAATTGAATTTCGTATTAAAAAATTCACGAAGAAACGTGAAATCAATTCTCGAAAAGAAAGTTTTCGAAAATTACGAGGAAGTTATTCATTTACCTACGCGAGTGAATTTTAGCGCTGAAAAGAATGGAAAAAAGTCAACTCTCAACGCGAAAGTTCCTGAAAACCATCATGATTTGGCCATTTACCAGTGCGAGTCAATTTTGAAACAAAGAAGAACTTCAAAAAAAGCGCGAGACGAATTTACCATTTAAGTCGTTCAAATCACAACAAATTCGATTATTTACCACTGCGAACCAAATTTAAGACAAAAAATAGTCCAAAAAGGTACGAAATTAACTTTGCCATTTCAACTTTGTTGACCACAATGACTTGTTATTCTACCACTGCGAGTCAAATTTCGCGCAAAACGTGCAAATTTCCAACTTTTTAGATTTCACACGAATTTAAAAAATTTATTTTTTAAGTTAAATTTTTTAGATATTTAAAATGAATCATTACGAAATAATATTAAAAAACATTTAAAAAAATTTAAAAAAAATAAAAAAAAGTAAAAAAAAATTTTAAAATAAAAAAATTTAAATTTAAAATAAAAGAAATTTTTAAAATAAAAAAGAAACTTTTAAAATAAAAAAAATCTTAAAATAAAAATAAAAATTGGACTACGGTTGAGTCCACGAGATAGGAAAGCACTTGAGGCCGCGCGGTGGTCAACAACACGGGATTTAGGGACTTGTCGACCAAAAACGACAATTCTAACCGAAACCCCCCGAGGCTATGACGTTTTTTTAGATAAATGATGACTTGTGGAAAACAATCGATCCAGATGATCGATTGAACGAATTTCGCGCAACCATTCCCTCAGGCAACGGATGAGTCACAAAGAGTGAAATTCATGGACTTTGAGAGCACTTGCTCGACTCCCTGATCGACCTGCGGTTTCTCAAAAATGGCCTTGAAGGAAATTACAACAGTCAAGACTGCAATTGAGGCAATTGAAAAAAATTCGAAAATTTCCATTATGGGAAACTTCGAAAAACTTCTTTCATTACGGTTTCTGAATAGGATTATTGAGAATAAAATCCTAATATTTTTAGAATCAAATAAAGACTTTAAATATCACGTAGAATTACGCAAGAGTAAAATTTTCTAACTTTTGGTCTTAACTGGAAAAATTCGTATTTTCATCATAAGACGAATTTTCGGACTTTTTTAAATTTTGAACAATAATATAAATTTAAAACTTTTCAGAACAATGTAAAACCAGAGTTTTCTAACTTTTGGTCTTAACTGGAAAAATTCGTATTTTCATCATAAGACAAATTTTCGAACATTTTTAAATGGTTTTTAGAATTTTGAACAATAATATAAATTTAAAACTTTCTAGAACGATATAGAAAAGTTTTTCTAACTTTTGGTCTTAGTACGAAAAAGGAAATTTTTCCAGTTAAGACGAATTTTTGAACTTTTTTAATAATTTTAATAATTTTTAAATATGATTTATCAGACATTTTCAGAATCTTGTAAAATCACCTGAAATCCCAATTTTGGTTCTGATTGGAAAATTCGAAAAATTTATGTTAAGATGTTTTTTGAAAGAATTTCCTAAAAAATATTTTTTTAAATGATTTTTGAAAAAAATGAAATTCAAAAATTTAAAAAAAAAACTGAAACGTCAAAAACAGAAAAAATCGAAGTTTTCGTTTCGCTTCAAAACCTGAAAAAAAAATCCGAATTTGCTTTTCCGTTCGAGATTAACTTAATACCAGTTCCCACGGGCATAAAAGACAGGAGAAAACAATTTACATCCAGAATTAAGAGACCGGAACGTTGCCCTTCTCCAGGCCCTCATTTATTCGAATAAATAATTATTTATTTAAATAAAAACCAACCTCCTTTTGTCCGTCACGTAATTCTGGATCAAAACCGGAGTAGCTAAAAATTAAAAAAATAAAATTTATTCCAAAGTTTTGTAAATTTTTAAAAATTAAAAAAAAATCTTTTAAATTTCCTTTAATTTAAAAAATTTTATAATTTTGTAATTTTTAAAAATTAAAAAAAATCTTTTAAATTTTCTTTAATTTAAAAAATTTTATAATTTTGTAATTTTTAAAAATTTAAAAAAAAATCATAAATTTTCTTTAATTTAAAAAAAATTATAATTTTGTAATTTTTAAAAAAATTTACTCCAAAATTTTATAAATTTTCTTTTATTTAAAAAATTTTATAATTTTGTAATTTTGTAAATTTTCTTTAATTTTTTTGAAATTAAAAAAATTTTTTTAGAATTTAAAATTCCAGAAAATTTTGGAAGATGTTAAAAACATTTTTAAGATTCTGGAAACCTACAAAAATTTCTGAGATTTTCAAAAGCTTGAAAATCTTCTTTTTGTACTTTGAAAATTTTGCTGAAATTTAAAATTTCCATGGGATTTTTGGAAAATTCTAAAATGTTCGAAAAATTCTAAAAAAATTAAAAATTTGAAAAATTCTAAAAAAATTTTAGATTTTTATTAAAAAATTCAAAAAATTTTAGATTTTTAAAATTTTCGAAAATTTTTAATTTTTATTAAAAAATTAATTTAATAGAAAATTACAGTAATTAAGCTTACCTGGAGCAACCTTATCCGACATCTTTTGAAAAATAATATTTATAAATTTATGAATTTATTTTTCTCAGGAAAAAAGTCAAAACTGGCTTCGTGGATTTTTGACTAAAGACTTTCCAAAAATTGACTGCCGGATTTTCCTCGAGGTTTTTTGACCAAAAAGGAAAGTAGCCACAGGTCAGTTTTTCCTTTTTTGAAGAAAGCTGGTTTTTTGAAAACGGAATTTGGAAAATTTCGAAACAGGCCTCGACGTAGTTAGGTACGAGTTTTCGTTTAAAAAATTTAAAATTAAAAAAAATAAGTTTCTATGGAAACAAGTTGGATCTAATGAGATTATAATTTTATATTTCGCAATAACCACTGGATTACGGTCGTGAAATTTGAATAAAATAAAAAAGTAACTTAGACACGGATGACGTCAGAAGTGGGTGAAAATTTTTTTAAAATAAAAATCGTTATTGAACGGATTTCTGCCGGATGTAAATCCTGTTTCGTAATCTACAATCGACATAAAAATCAAAATTCAATTTTTGAACATCAATTTGGTTGGCAAATCTGCCGGAATATTGCAAGCAAGTTGTAAATATTATTTTTACTTTGATGTCAAGCTGCCGAAATGTTGCGCGCAACCTGCGGACTTAATTTTAACTTGTAAACTTTCATATATAAATATAAAAATTCCAACCGATCTGCCGGAATGTTGCAAGCAAGTTGTAAATTTTGTTTTAACTGTGATGTCAAGCTGCCGAAATGTTGCGCGCAACCTGCGGACTTAATTTTAACTTGTAAACTTTCATATATAAATATAAAAATTCCAACCGATCTGCCGGAATGCTGCAAGCAAGTTGTAAATATTATTTTCACTTTGATGTCAAGCTGCCGAAATGTTGCGCGCAACCTGCGGACTTAATTTTGACTTGTAAACTTTCATATATAAATATAAAAATTCCAACCGATCTGCCGGAATGCTGCAAGCAAGTTGTAAATATTATTTTCACTTTGATGTCAAGCTGCCGAAATGTTGCGCGCAACCTGCGGACTTAATTTTGACTTTGATATCAACTTTGAATAATCATATAAAATGGAAGAATTCAAATATTAGAGTTTTTCAGAAACAAGTGTTAAATTGATTTCGAAAAAATTGCTTATAAAAATAAGGAACTTTTTGATTGATTTATTTATTATATTAATCATCTTTCGTTATTTAATTACCTGAAATTGAAATAAAAAATATAAACAATTATAAAATTTTCACCGAGGGACCAGGCTTAAAAAACAAAAAAGTTTACAAAGTAAAAAAATTGTTTTTTGTATATTATGATTTAATTTTTTCTTTTTGGTTACCTAAAATTTAAAATAAAAAAATAAACAATAACTACAATTTTCGTTTCAAGATCAAATTAAAAAAAAGATTTAAAGTAAAATAAAAAAAGAAAAAATTTATTTTTTTATTATTTTTGTATATTGTATGATTTAATTTTCTCTTTTTGGTTACCTAAAATTTAAAATAAAAAAATAAACAATAACTACAATTTTCGTTTCAAGATCAAATTTTAAAAAATTTTAAAAAAAGATTTATAAAATAAAATAAAAAAGGAAAAAATCTACTTTTTTATTATTTTTGTATATTGTATGATTTAATTTTTTCTTTTTGGTTACCTAAAATTTAAAATAAAAATAAACAATAACTACAATTTTCGTTCCAGGACCATATTTGGAAAAACGAAAAAGTGATTCATAAACAAAAAATTTCATCGATTTCTCACGTAAAATATTAATCAATCATGTTTGATTATTTTAATTTTTAATTTTTAATTTAAAAAATTTTTAAATCCTAAAATTTACAATTCCCACGGTTGTTTTTTTTATTGAATATTAATTTAACTAATTTTAAATCGAATTTGCTTTATTAATGTTCCAACAAAATTCTTACTTTTTGAAAAATAAATTATTAATTATTTTTCTCAAAAAAAAGTGATTTCGAAAACCGAACATGAGATATATTTTCGCGCCGGGATTTTTCTAGAACATTCCGGTCACTTCTTGTTCGATTTGATTCCAAATAAAAATGATCCTTAAGTTTCATTTCGAATTTAAAAATATTTCTAATTTTTTTATTTTTTAATTTCCCGCGATTTGTTCGATTTTTGGTGTTTTTCTTCTACATCTATGGCGTTATTCGCATCTTTTGGACGATCACAGTCCTTAGCGAAGAATCAGTTTGTTTCATCCTTTGAAAATTCCGAGAACTTGTGCGAAGTTGATCAATTTGAACCTAATTTCTTCTATCAGAACACGATGAAGCGGAAAAGAGTAAGTTTTAAAGATTTTATAAAAATTAGTATATGAAAATTTTTATAAATTCGATATATGAAGATTTTTATAAATTTGATATATGAAAGTTTTCTAAAAGTTGATATATAAAAGTCCCATAGAAATTGATATATGAAGACTTTTTCGGGATTCATTTATGAAAATCTTTTGAAATTTGACATGAATTTTTTCGAAATTGATATATGGGAATTTTTATAAATTTGATTTATGAAAATTTAGGTGCCTGATGAATCTGATCAGCCGGGATCCAAAAGACGACATTACGAGGAACGGATGGCTTATAAGCTAAATTCCCTGGATTTAAGTTCCGAAGACCAACCTGAAACAAAAGAAGATTCGAGTGACGAACTCTACATCCGCGAAATCGATCCAGAAGATCTGGACGACTCTCCTATCTACGACGTCGACGAAGATTCACAGCAACCCATTGTGGAAGAACCCGAGGAAGAAGAAAATTCTGAAGAATTTGTTCTTTCTGAAGAGCTTCGTCAAATAATGAATGCGGCAAAAAAAGAAAAATTTCTGCCCAAATTGTAAGTTTTTATGCAAATTTCGAGTTCTGTATTGTTTCATTTTTAGCATTCCGAGTGCTGGTCGAGAACTGGTGCTTTGGCGTCCGCCGGTCAGTCCTATTCCGAATTCTCCCGACGATTCTGAAGAAAATCCTATCAATAATAGGATCCACGAAGTTCCAGAAGACATAGAACTGACTGAATTTCCTACCGACACCGTCTCAGCTCCAATGGAAGACACCAGTCAAGTGACGTTTCCGGAAGATTCCTCTTCGTCAAGGAGCTCAATCTCTCCTCCTCTTAACGTCCTCAATTCCAGCATCGACGGACGACTTGGATGTCAATCCCCTTCTTCCAGCAGCTCTAGTGACGGTAATCTAGCCTTCAGATTACGGCAAACCAGCAACGTTCCTACTTCAGTCTTCCAAACCGCAGACGACGAACCAATGGACCTAGATTGACAATTTTTACTTTTTATTCACGGGTTGTTGTTGATCATTGTTATCTTTTGTCTTTCCATGATATCGATAAAAGAATTTTATTACAATTATTAGGAAATATTTCCGAGTTCTTCATCAAGACGATCAAGTTCATTTTCCATTTTCGTTCTACATTCATCCGACATTGCTTCCAAACTCGCGAAATCTTTCGGATCCATAGGCGGTAGAACCTGGATAATTATTTTTCCTCCATAATCCCATCTGGTTTCTTGATGATTCAAAAACCGATTATATCTCGAAAAAACGACCGGAACAACAGAAACATCGGCTTCTTTGGACAAAATAAAAGCTCCTTTTTTGAATGGTAAAAGTTCCTTTTTTGAATTTCTAGTTCCCTCAGGAAAAAGGAAAATTTTACGCTAAAAAATAATTCTTAAAAATCATTAAAAAATAAATTTTATAAAATTTTCTTTGATGAAAATTTCTAGAATATGTTAGAAACCAAATAAGTCTACGTGACGATTGTTTTATGATCTTATACGATTTCGTAATTACTCGTAAAAATTAAAAGTAATTATTTTTATGAAATTATCTCGACGTGGATTTCCAAAAATTCTTAGAAATCAAATAAGCCTACGTGACGATTGTTTTACGATCTTATACGATTTCGTAATTACTCGTAAAAATTAAAAGTAATTATTTTTATCAAATTATCACGACGTGGATTTCCAGAAATTCTTAGAAACCAAATAAGCCTACGTGACAATTTTAAATTTTTAAATTTTTTGAATATTCTGTTTTAATAAATCCAAAAACCTCTAAGTCAATTTTAAATTAAAAATCCTTTAACTTTTGAAAATTAATGGTTATATATAAAAGTATTAAAAACTTTAAAAATTACTAAATTCGATTTTTTTGTAAAAAAACAAACAAACTTTGAATTTTTTGATTTTTTCCAAAGCTAGATGCAGAGAATACTTGGATTTTTCCTTCGTGAATCGGTCGATAAAAATGGCATCGGCAAGATACGTCATCCAGTTAAAAACAGGAACGAATCGTAAACTGCTCTTCAAAATGACGGAACAATTACGAGGATAAATCTTCGTCATCGTGTAGACATCAAGGGAACTTTGGTGATTAGCCACGACGATCACTGACTCATCTGTGTCCAGATGTTCGGATCCACGAATAATGAATTCCAATCCCATCCATTTGTATACTATACTGAACCATCCAAAGCAGAAACTAAAAATTACATTATTTATAAAAATATAGGTCATTTAAGCTACATTTGGTTAATCTAAAACCTGTAAATTTTAATTTCCATATATCAAAAACAATCCTAAAATAAGTTTTTCTCTTTTAAACATGAATGTATGGAATTTTAGATGTTCTAAAACCTGTAAATTTCAACTTTCATATATCAAAAATTATCCTAAAATAAGTTTTTCTCTTTTAAAAATAAATAAATGAAATATTAGATGTTCTAAAATCCGTAAATTACAATTTCCATATATCAAAAATAATCCTAAAATAAGTTTTTCTCTTTTAAAAATAAATAAATGAAATATTAGATGTTCTAAAATCCGTAAATTACAGTTTCCATATATCAAAAACAATCCTAAAATAAATTTTTTTTCTTTAATCAACATAATTAAAGACTTTTGGATTACCAAATGCCTTGATTTTATGGAACTTGAATAAAAATCAACTTGAATTTTAAAATATTTTAAAATTAAAAATAACTTACAAGAAAGTATTCGTCGATTTGCCTTCCTTGAGGGCTCTAAAAGTACCCAAAGATCCAGCAACAATGATTCCGAGGAAAAAGAAAAAGAACTTGAAGTAATATTTAGCCTTGGATGAGAACACACAAAACAAGATCAAAATCACAAAAATCCACATAAACCACATTAGGACCGAATCTGAAAAAACTCATATATCAAAATCAAAAATTTCAACGAAAAAAAAGTTTAAAAAAATCAATCATGTGATCAAAACCCCACCTAGTTTAATTATTGATGAAAAAATCGTAGCCTAGCTTCATGAAAAAATGAAAAAAAACAAAAAAAAATCCAATCGATGGAACTAATAATAAATAATAAACTGGAACGCTACCAAACGCCCTGAGGGCTTGCTCATCGAGCCAAAAATCATCCAAACCAACATCAGAAAGGTCCATTTTCAGGAAAACAGTTTTTCCTTAAAAATCCAAGAGCGAGAGAAGGAACAGTTCGAAAAAAGAATAGTGTTCTCCGGTTTATTCAAAAATTATTATTTTTCAAATTTTTTTTGATTTTTTTTTAGTTTTACATTTCGGTGATTCCAGAATGAGCACAGTACATGATGACGTTCCAGTTGTAAAGACACGTGATGTCTTCCTTGGTGATCCTGTCGATGGCAGTTCCAGAAGGATCGCACATCCTGAGGCATCGACTGCCGACCATCAATTGAGACGAGTTCAGATCGAGGTCAGAACAGCATTTAGTGTTGTTTCTGTTTTGGGAAGCACAGTAAAGGATCGAAGACAGATGTTTAAAACTGCATTTATTTTCGGCGGCCATTCTGGTGAGCATAGTTTTCGTTTTTTCTTGGTCATACTCGTATTCACACATGAAGTGGCATTCTGGAGGGACATATAGTTCACAACAGGAAAGGAAAAGTTTGTTCGCGACACTTTTGGAAGTACAAGGATGGTATCCAGTTTCTGGAGTTCCGCATTTGGGCTGAAATAATAATTATATAAAAAAACAAAATTATAAGAAATTAAAAATTATAAAATATTAAAAATTATAAAAAAAAAATAAAATTGTAAAAAATTTAAAATTATAAAAAAATAAAATTATAGAAAATTTAAAATTATAGAAAATTTGAAATTATGGAAAAAATAAAAATTGTAACAAATGTTAAAAAATTATTGTTATATAAAAAATAAAAACTTACTGTTTCTGATTTTTGAGGAGCTCGTCTGAGGTCTCTGGCATGCAGAGCGTACTGGATCAGGGCCTTTCGTTCTGGACACTTGCGGTTGACTTGCTTGGCACACTGTGGTTGAGGACATCTTTCGCTCCACAATCTGGAACAACACTCAGGAATTGGGACTTTTGGACATTCCAAAATATTCCCTTTTGTGGCTTCTGATTTGGCCTCGATGAAACCAATAAAGAATAACGCAATAAAACAAGAAAAAATACGCATTTTGTTAAACGAAAAAATCGATCTTATCCTGGATCCAGGTGCGGAAGAGACAGCCGTTGACACAGATTCCAGAATGAACTGGAGCAAATCTCCGATGAGATTCGAAGTTTTTGTGACATTTAACGTCAATCTCAAACAGACAATTAAAGGCCTCAAGTACATTTCAAATCCGTTTTATTAACATTTGTAAATTTGAATAGTTCAATAAAAAACCATCTCAAGTGCATGTCAAAAAAACCCAATTTTTTGTCATCATATGAAATACTTGGAGATTCCAGGATAAAGAAAATAAATTCAATACAATGAAATTCATGATATTAAAGTCGATTTCAAACAATTCAAAAATCTCAAGTGCATTTCAGATTAAATCCATTTTTATTAACAACTCGAAACAATTCAAAATGAAGTTTATTTAAAAGAATTCCCTTTTGACGTCATAGGAAACACCGGAAGATATTTGGGATATTATAGGATGAAGAGAAGGAAATTAATTTAATACGACGGGATTTGCGGTAGTAAATGCCGATCTCGAATATATACAACTCAATGCTTTTCAGATTAAATCAACCTTTATTAACACGAACTTCGGTAAAACAATAAAAAGTAAACCAAATTTATAAAAACAAACCTTCCACGACATTACGGGGGATATTTTAGGAGAGATCAATAGAAAAAAATAAATTCAACAGTCGTATTTGTGGTAATAAACATCAATACTCAATACAAAGCTCGATACTTTCCAGATTAAATGAATCTCTATTGACATAAGTTTCAATGAAATAACATAAAATAATGAAAAGCAAACTAAATTTACAAAAAAAACAAATTCTTCATGATGTCGCGGGGACATTTTAGGAAGAGAGGTAGATGGGGAAGAGCAAGAGAACTCAATACGGTAGGATGCGGGAAAAAGACGCGCCATTTCATGAATTCCGTTCGGGACCAAGAATGCGCGGTTGTTTACCGCAGGCTTCCATCGAGGTCCAGAACAACGTAATATTCGCCATGTTGTCTCCGCGTTTTGTACTTTTTTTTGCTCTTTTCTTTTACGGGACCGTCTCCTGGTCCCCCCCTTATGGATGCAATGCGATGGTGTGTCTTCACGGTGGTGTGTGCCAAGTCGATGACGATTCTGGAAGTCCTATTTGTGTCTGCCCGCCAAAGTTCACCGGTGAATATTGTGAGATCATAAAGAAAGACAACGATTTATTGAAGCCATATATGAACCTCACTAATGGAGAAATTGTTTATCTAAGGCCGATGTCGGATGACCGTATTGAACACGCAGGTGTCAGAATCTTGACCGCGGAAGAGATCTACAAGCACAATCGTCATCGAGAGGAAAACGAAGAAGAATTGAGAGCCAATCCTTGGGCCTTGATAATGGTTTCCTTTGCTTCCACGATGATTCTAGCTTTAGTTATTATTGCGATGATTATCCGGAGCAGAAGAAAGAAGCTGATCAACGTCACCCACGTCAATTATCCGCCGTGCTTGCTGACCAGTGATTTCCGTAAGTTTTTCCTCTAAATATTTACTATCCAAATGCTTGCAGCTGATGATAAGCCTCACGACTTCGAGAAGCCGACAAGAATGAGAACTCGACTCAACGCTTTCGGTGGATCCGGATCTGATGACACCGGCATAGGTGGCGACACATCTCCTCTTAGTTCCGAACTTACTTTCACGAAGCTTCATGAAGTCGTCTCCAGCAGTGCTTCTATACTCCAGTTCACCTCTGATCTCCACTGCTGTGTCAACGTTCGTGATGATCATGGAAAATTAGCTCTGCATTGGGCTGCCGATGCTGCTGACAAGAAAAGTGAAGACGATATCATCTCTGACATCAATATCTTGGTCAATGCCGATGAAGACGTCAATGCCATCGACAACAACGGACGAACTCCACTTCATTACGCTGTCCGTCGTGGTCGTAAGAGAGTTGCAATGCGATTGATGACCAGTACCAATGTGGATGTCGTCGATAATCAAGGAAAGAACCCGTTATTCTATGCCGTTACTAGTTGTCAAATTGAAGTCGTCGAATACATGCTGAAGAATTTCCGAGTTGATGTGAACTACGTTTACGACGACAACGAAACCATCCTCCACAAAACTATCCGACTTGGTCGCGACGGTATTTCGATTATCAAGCTCTTGATCAACACCTGCACAGTCGAGATCAACAGTGTTGGAGATCGTCATGCAGTGAACTACATGGGCGTCACTCCTCTGCATGTTGCTGCTCAGTGTGGAAACGTTGAAGCCATCAAGCTGATTCGTAACAAGGTGAACAACATGAATCTACTCGACAGATGGGTGAGTTTGGCTCGTACTGTATTTTTACGAATTTATTAATTTCAGAACCAAACCCCTTTACACTACGCCGTGGAGTATAATCACGTGACTGTCGTCAGATATCTAATAGCCTGTGGAGCTAATACGATGATAACTTCCGACTACGAAGAAACTCCGTTGTCTCTGGCGCAGAAGAAGGGATACACTGAGATGGCTCAACTGTTGCACAATGGTAAAGACGGTGATCCAGCGGTAGCTGCTTTGTATCCTGTGATTCCACCACTAACCCCGAGGATAGTTTACTGTACATCGTCCACATACCATCCAATGTATTGTTATTTATCGTTTCCTGCAAATTCATTGAAAAGGACAGCTTCACAGCAATTTCAACCGGATTGTGGGCTGATGCTTTATGGAAAGAAAAGAGTGACTGGCTCAAGAAGGAAACTAGAGACAAATTCGAATCGACATTGGAATTGAAATAACGGGAAAGTTTAAAATTAGAAAATAAAAATTTTGTTTGAAACTTGTTTTAGGAGATCCCGAATTAGCGCAAAAGAGGCATAAAGACGACTGTGCCCGCTAAACACAAATATTTCGACTGGCTAACAAAAGATAAGAGGGCCATGACCGGGGGAAGCTCAATTGACTCGTATTGCAAAAGAAGACCATCAGATGACACAAAGGTTATCTTTAGAGGCTGGGGGAGAGCTACCTGCGGCATTTCCGGTAGAATTAAAATTTAAAAGTTGTTGTTCGAGAAGACTTGAAAATGATGCTGCTGCTGATGGAGCGATAGAAGTTGTTGGAGAAAGGGTTGATGGAGCAGGATTTGTTGAAGTCGTCATTGAAGTAAGAAGTGAGACCAAATCAAGAGGTTGCTGTTGAGGTTGTAAATTTTGAATTTGAGATAGCAACTCTAATGGATTTGTTGATGGAGGAGGAGGAGTTTGTGTGGCCTCTTTAATTTTGGCATTCAGGAGAAGAATCTGGGTAAGCAGATTTGAACTAGAATTTGATTGGGATTGATCCAAAAAAATATTTGAAAGTGTATTTTGTTGTTGAAGATACATATTCATCAAATGTAATCTTTGAAGTTCATTAACAAGTGGATTATCTAAAACTCCAGCAGATCCACTTCCAGGAAGACTTACTGGATTTGATGATTGGGCATTTTCCAATATAGCATTTAATGTTAATCTTTGAAGAACAGAATTCGCGTCAAGAGGACTAGGCAAAGAAGTCGATCTTGTAAATGCAGCTGCAGCAACAGCAGCTTGTTGTGCAATTGCAGCAAAACCGAGATTCGATTCTTTCCTTGGACTTTCCATTAATAATGTTGAAGGAGAACTTGCTTGAGATTCATCTGACATAACTCCAGAATCACTAGAAACACTTTGTCTATCCTTGATTTTAGAACTAGAAGGTCCAGATCCTGATTGAACCAATTTTGTTGAACTTGAAGTTCGTGATAGTTTGTTGGACCGATTTCTTCGTCGAGAAGAGCTTTGTTTGTCATCGAGATCACGTACAACTGTCCAAAAGTGGCCTAAAAAATTTGTTTATTTAATTTTTAATTCTTTTAGGATTAAAGTTTAAAAAGTTTTTGAATTCGAAAATTCTCAGACAATTTTGTAAAAAAATTTTTTTTATTTTTAAAATAATATAAAACTCAAATTTGACATTTATTCACTATTTGCTAGATGTTAGTTTTTTAATTTTTTCGAATTAAAATTTAATAAAATTATTTAAAATTTAAAAACTTTAGAATTTTTAAAAGAAATTTTGAAATTTTAAAAATTTATTTTTGAATAATTTTCATAATATCCATTTTTGCTTTTTTTAAAATTTAAATTTCCAAAATTAAAAATTTTTTAAAATTCATTTTGCGACAATTTTTATATCCATTTTTGTTTTTTTATATTTAAAAAATTAATAATCCTAAAATTAAAAATTTTCTTTGGGACAATTTTCATAACAACATCCATTTTTGCTTTTTAGTAGTCTGATTATTGAGTTTCTCTCACGTTCGGGCAAAAACTAATGAACTCGGAAGTGGAAAGTACTCGAAAAATGAGTGAAAGAGGACAGAGCCAGAATTACGCAATAATCGAAACGGCTTCAATTTATTTGCTGACGAAAAACGCATATTTTGAGAAAACATAAAGTTACTTTTTGACGAAAAACAAACACTCGTCTCATTATATTATTTAAAAAAATTTAGTTTTTTTTTTGTACTTTAAATACAAAAATTTGTACATTTTGACTTACCGACTACTCCACTCGCTGACGTCTGTTTCAATGGAAGTTTGACAAAACAGTCATGAAGACTCAAATTGTGTCTGATCGAATTCTGCCAGCCCCATTGATCGGCCCGTTTTCTGTAGTAAGGATGTAAGATCCGGATGACCTAAAACGGATCGGATCAATTTGAATTTTTTTTAAAAAAAAAGTTGCAATTTGAATTTTTTTTAAAAAAGTTGCAATTTGAATTTTTTAAATTTACAAAATTAAAAAATTCTGAAATCTAGAATCAAGAATATCTCAAATAATAAGATTCTAAAGTCAAAAGAAATTCGGAAATTTCTAAATTTTATGCAAATTTTAAAAATTTTATGTAAATTTTAAATTTTTAGAATTTTACGAAAGTTTTTGAAAAATTTTAAATTTTATGAAGTTTTTTAAATTTAATATATTTTAAAATTTTTCTGAAACCTTCTGAAATCTCCGAGATCTCCAGAATCTTCGAAAAAATCTTCCAAAATTTTAAACAAATTTTTTTTATTTTTAAAAACATTGATTTTGTTAAAAATTGCAAAAAAAAATTTGAAAATTATTTGAGTGAAAAATTTCGATTTAAAACAGCTGCTTTTTTAAAGAACAATGTTGAATTTTTATTTTTTGTTTAAAAAACGGCAATTGTCGACCAGAGTTTTAAATATTGTTTTTTTTTTTTGCAAATGATTGACGGAAAACGGAAACATCGCGTCATTAATCAAAGCACACGCGCAGACTGATAAAAACTTCTTCAAGAATTGGCCCTGGCAACTTTAGAGTTCAAAAATGCAGCCAACCGGAAAGTTTAAATCATCCGATCAATCGAAGAATAAAGAAAAATAAGTTTTATCAAACACATGATAAAAACATTTGCACCCTTTGTTTTGCAGACTGAGAAATAAACTTCAAATCACAATTTCTGATAACCATGCTGAACATCATTAGCTTGCCAATACGATTAGATCATAGTCCGAAAAATGCAAAAGAATCTTATAACAAAAACCTTGAAAATCATTACCGTAACAGCGCGAGTATTTTTTACCTAAAAATATTAAATATTTATATAAAATCCCACCACGAAAATCCCTGAAAATCAGGTTAGGAATTACTACTGTCTTAGCGCGAGTATCTTTTACCTAAAAATACTAAATATTTATATAAAATCCCACCACGAAAATCCCTGAAAAATCATTCAATTCCTAATGTAAGTAACTTTTACCTAAGAAATGAAATAAATTCATTCAATGAAAGTCCCTGAAAACTATTTCAAAGACCATTCAACAATGTGAATAGAGTGAAATTCAACACGGAAGTTCGAAAATAAGCGAAATAAACTTTCGTCGCGAAAGTCCCTAAAGACCACGTCAAATTTACTAATTTACCAGTAGGAGTGGAGTTTGGGACGAAGAGGAACTGAGGAGGGTTGAATCAACTCTCGAAACGAAAGTCCCTGAAAACCATGCCAGTCCCGCTCACTCCAGGCGCAAGTGGAGTTTTGCCTAAAAACCGATCAGGAACACTTTTTTGTCCCGTAAAACTATCCAACTTTTTTATTTTGTGCTTACTTCGATCTGATGCATTGCTTTCGACGTGATATCCCGAGTTTCCCCTGATTTGTTCATTTTAATACGTCAGTTTTCCGTCACATACTAAATTTGCTTTTTAAAATCCCTTTTCAAAAATGTTTATTTTTAAATTTATTGATTTTTATATCAATTTTTATGATAAATTAAATTTTTTTCTAATCTTATTTCTGAGAAATGCTGATTTTTATATATCAATTTTCCGATATATCAAATTTGCTTCTAATTTTATTTCCGAAAATGTTTATTTTTAAATAAATCCCTAATGAAGAATCCCTGCCGATGGAATACTAAAGGAAGAATGTAGGCCCTATCTCAAGTCCACGGTGAAGTGTTTCATTCAAGCGTTTCTTTTTCAAAAAACTTCTCAGAAGAAATCAAAAGAAGTTTCTAATTGATGAATCATTTTAAAGAAATTAGAGTATTGATTATTCTAGATTTTTTTACGAAATAAAATTAAAAAACTGACCTGGTAAATTTCAGAAAGTTTGAGCCGTTTTTCAGGACTGCTCTCGATGGCTTCGATGATGAGGTCCTTGTAGCTGAGCGAAGGCCGTTCTTCTTTTTCTTCTGATGATCCTGCAGCCGCCAAATTAGCGAGAAGATTACAGCTTGATTGATCCGATGTCGGAGTAGATGGGGCAGAAATCGTCAAATGTTCATTGGATGAAACCCCGGCAGAAGGCGAGGGTTGAGCACTCAAGGAAAGTTTAGATTCCGTCGTTGCGAGACCAGTTGTCAAAAGATCCATTGTCGTTGCAGGACCAAATCGACAAAATTCAGTCTAAATATTGATTTTTTAAAAAAATAGTTTCAGCACGTGTTCTCGTAAAAATTCAAAATCGGTTCTATGAAACACGAAAAGTAAACAGGACGAATCGAGGACAGCCTTGTTTTGTCGCACTACTCGGACGAAAAAAACGAAAAACAGAGCATCCATGCGTATCCTCTATTGTTCCTCGTAATACAAAACCCTGAGGACATCTGTTTTTAGGCGGCAAGACCAGATATTCGGTTTTATCAAAGTGGATGGTCAAAGTTGAAAGACAAAATTCAAAAATTTTCGCCTTGAAGCATAATTTTCGAAATTTGAAACTTCCGTGCTGAGACGTGATTTTTCGAAATTTAGATTTTCCAGGTTAAGAATAATTTTCGAAATTTGGATTTTTCACGTTGAGATGTAATTTTCGAAATTAAAAATTTTTTCATTGAGACATAATTTTTAAAATTTTAAATTTTCGTGGTGAGATGTAATTTTTGAAATTTTAAAATTTCTCGTTAAGATGTAATTTTTGAAATTTCAAATTTTCGTGCTGAGACGTGATTTCTGAAATTTAGAATTTCCGCGTTGAGACGTGATTTTTGAGATTTAGATTTTTCGCGTTGATACATTTATAGATTTTTTTATTTCGAAAAATTCACTTAAATTGATAGAACTTGATATCTGGATTTTTCGAATTAAAACGTCACCTATGAGTCATGTCTTAACGCACAAAATCCAGATTTCGACACTTATATTTTAACACAAAAGTTATAAATTTCAGAAATTATGTCTTAACGCGAAAATTAAAAATTTCAAATTTTTTTTAATAAGAAAAATGCAAATTTCTAGAATTATATCTTGACGGGAAAAGTGTAAATTTCAGGAATTGTATCCTACCACGAAAAATATGAATTTGAAAAATCGTGTCCTACCGCGAAAAGTATAAATTTCAGGAATTGTATCTTACCACGAAAAATGTGAATTTGAAAAATCGTGTCCTACCGCGAAAAGTGTAAATTTCAAGAATCGTGTCCTACCGCGAAAAGTGTAAATTTCGATTCCGAACTCTGACCGTTAACTGTGATAAACCAGAGGACAGGATTTCAAAAGTGTAGCAGGAAACACGTATAAAACCGGGAATTCCAGTAGAGCCGTCTGGTGACCGATTCGAATCATTTTGCCTTAGGGAATCTTGCGAGCCACCGATCACAATAAATAAACGAAAAAGAAACAATGTCTAAAAGTCACGAGGAAAAAATGTACTAGCCTAAAAATTGAAAAAAGTAAAGATTATTCTTTCAAACGTGATTGAAACAGAAAATTGTGTCTTCCTCTTTTATCAGTCTTGAGCGACTGATTGGAGCCACAATGACGCTCCAATTATTTTTCTTATTTCGAGAAACAACAACAAGAAACAAAAGTATATTACGTTTCGATGCGATTGTCTGATTTGAAAGGAAAAATAGAAAAATAAAAGTTCATTCGGTCCTGGCGCGATTTTCTGATTTAAAAAAAAATAAAAATAAAAACAAAAATCCAATTGGTCCTGGCGCGATTTCCTGATTTAAAAAAAATAAAAACAAAAACAAAAATTCATTCGGTCCTGGCGTGATTTTCTGATTTAAAAAAAATAAAAATCCAATTGGTCCTGGCGCGATTTTCTAACTTGAAAGGAAAAATAAAAATTTACTCGGTCCTGGCGCGATTTTCTAATTTTAAAGAAAAAAAAGATTCATTCGGTTTTGGCACGATTGCCTGATTTTTTGCAAAAAAAATAACAAGAAACAAAAATATATATTGTTTAGATGAGATTGTTTGATTTAAGAGAAAGAATAACAAGAAATAAAAATTTAGAGCTTCGGGAAAATTATCTGATGCCATAAAAAAAGAAATTTCACATGGTCCTGAAACAATTGTTTGATTTTAAACGAAAAAATAAAAATTCCCTAAGTCTCGACGCGATTGTTTGATTTTTATAAAAAAATAAAAATTTCTTAGGTCCCGACGCGATTGTTTGATTTTTTATAAAAAAAAAAGAACTTTTTAGGTCCCGACGCGATTGTTTGATTTTTTATAAAAAAAAAGAATTTTTTAGGTCCCGACGCGATTGTTTGATTTTTAAAGAAAAAACGAAACTTCTAAGGTTTCGGCGCGATTGTTTGATTTTAAAAAAAAAACAAAAACTTTTCAGGTCCTGGCGCGATTGCCTGATTTTTTCGCAGAAAAAGAAACAAAAGCTGTCTGGGTCTCGAAACGATTATCTGATTTTTTATAGAAAAAATTTCTATTGACTTTTGAGACGATTTTTAAAAATTTATCAATTTTCGAAAAAAAATTTTTTTCAGACATTTACATGATAGAAAAAAAATTTATTTAGGTTTATTGGAGCAAAAATAAACAAAAAAATCAACAGTGAAGAATCCTAAAAAGTGCATTGCACTGAACCGACAACAATCGTCGCGTTTTTTTTAAGGAAAAATGCGACCGCCCCAGTTTCTACCCTCGTCGATTTTTCCGAAAAAGAACATCAGAATACAAGAAACATCAGAAAAAAAAATAGACTGCCAAAGGCAAAAAATCGCCTAAAGGGCTGAAAAAAAGATAATAGTACAAATCCACGGATTTTAGGGAAAGATAGATTTAGAAAAAATTTTTTTTATTCGAAACAAAGGACTTGGATTAATTTTTTTCGGGATCACGGGTTTAAAAAAAACTTTTAATAATTATAGATTAAAACCAATTTTATTAAAAAAATAAAAAATAAACTTTTAAAGATTATTTTGAGAAAAATTTGAAAGTTCCAAATTTAGGTGAAAAATTTCATCATCCAATTACAATTTTTTTATTTTTTCGCGGGAATTTAAAAAAAATAAAAAATAAATTTTTAAAAGTTGTCTCGAAAAGAAATTTAAAAGTTCTAAATTTAGGTGAAAAATTTCATCATCAAATTACAATTTTTTTTATTTTTTATTTTTTCGCTGAAATTCAAAAATTAAAAAAAAATAAAAAATAAATTTTTAAAAGTTGTCTCGAAAAGAAATTTGAAAGTTCTAAATTTAGGTGAAAAATTTCATCATCCAATTACAATTTTTTTATTTTTTCGCTGAAATTTAAAAATAAAAAAAAATAAAAATTAATTTTTAAAAATTATCCTGAGAAAAATTTGAAAGTTCCAAATTTAGGTAAAAAATTTCATCATCAAGTTACCATTTTTTTCGCGGGAATTTTGAATTTCAAAAAAATGATGTTATTTTAAAAATTAAAAATTATAAAACTTTTCAAAATTGTCGTTGGAGAAAATTTTAAAATTTACGTAAAAAAGTAAACTTGATCATTAAGTTGCCAGATTTGTCGTTTTTTCCCATTTCCAAAAAGTCCGTTTTTTATGGGAATTTAAAAAGTACAAAAATCATTGAATTAAAAAAGTACAAATTAAAGTTTTTCGAAATATTCTCAAATGCGAATTTTGCAATTTTTAGAAATTTTAAGTTTCACATATTGATTAAAAATAATACTTTTATAAAAATAAAAGTTGTTACAAAACTGTCTCAACACGAAATTTTAGAAGATTCTGGGGAACTTCCGGGATTGTAAAAGAAAAAAGAGAGACAGAGCGAGTCGATTTCGGTAAAGAACTGCCAGATTTACAATTTTTTAAATTTTCCGCTCAATTTGCGCGGGAATTTTAAAAAATTTAAAAGATCTTAAAAAAATTAAAATCTTAAAAAATTTAAAAGATCTTAAAAAATTAAAATTTTAAGAAATTTAAAAGATCTTAAAAAAATTAAAAGATCTTAAAAAAATTAAAATCTTAAAAAATTTAAAAGATCTTAAAAAATTAAAATTTTAAGAAATTTAAAAGATCTTAAAAAAATTAAAAGATCTTAAAAAAATTAAAATCTTAAAAAATTTAAAAGATCTTAAAAAATTTAAATTTAAAAATATAACAACTTTAAAAATTTAAAACATTAAAAATTTAAAGTTTTCTCATCATGAATTTAAAAATTTCTTTTAATCTTAAAAAATTCAAAAAAAAATTAAAAATTCTTAAAAATTTTGAAACAAATTTTTAGAAAAAAATTAAAAGAAATTTTTAAAATATTGGGAAAAAAATTTTAAAGATTTTTTAAAATATTACGAAATTTTTTTTAAATATTTAAAAAAATTCTAAAATATTTCTATTTTTATAACAATTCTAAGTTCAAAAATGCACGTTTATTTTATACAATAGATTTTTTTTAAAAAAATTGACAAAAGTGGCAGTTCTTTTTTAACCGAAAAACGACTGTACACAAATTCAACACGCTCAAGTTTCTTTCCACGAGAACAAAAAGGTCAAAACGAACAGAGGGTCTTTTTGGTAATTGACTTCCCGAACTAAAATGGTCTCAAATTTTGTGAAGAAAAATTTTAAATTTAACTTGTATTTTTACTAAAAATTAGGTTATTTTAAAAATTACACATAAATAAGTGAGAAAATTGTCTCAACACGAATTTATAGAATTTAAAAATTTTTAAATTTCGAAATTAAAAAAAAATTTAAATTTTAGATTTTTTTTAAATTTAAAATTTTTAGAAAAACTTCAAAATTTCGTATTAAAATAAATTTCGAAATTTTCGCGGTAGGAGATTTCCGAAATTTGAACTTTCCACATTAAGACATGAGTTATAAGTCATGTTTTCAGTTGCAAAATCTAGATATCCAGTTTGTCAATTTAGATAAAGTGGATTTTCGAAGATAAAAAATCTGCAAATATTGTCTCAGTACGGAAACTTTCAATTTTGAAAATCACATTTCAATGAGAAAATTTAAAATTTCGAAAATTACATCTTAAAGCGAAAAATTAAAACTCCGAAAATTTAAAATTTCGAAAATTACGTCCTAACGCGAAAATTTAAAATTTCAAAAATTATGTCCTAACGCGAAAATTTAAAATTTTGGAAACTATGTCCTAACACGAAAATTTAAAATTTCAAAAATTACATCTTAAAGCGAAAATTTAAAATTTCGGAAACTATGTTCTAACGCGAAAATTTAAATTTCGAAAATTACATCTTAAAGCGAAAAATTAAAACTCCGAAAATTACATCTTAACACGAAAAATTCGACTCTTAAAAATTATATTTTAATGAGAAAAATTAAAATTTTTAAAAATCACGTTTCAATGAGAAAAATTAAAATTTCAAAAATTACATCTTAATGAGAAAAATTAAAATTTCAAAAATTACATCCTAACGCGGAAAGTTTATTTTCGATCTTGAATTCTGTTAAATTTGACAAAAACAACTTTGAACAGAAACAAACCAAAGATGATCCAAAACGAAAAACAGCAACATTATTCACCAACTTGGTAAAAAAGTTCTCAAATTTTTTTAAAAAAAAAGCAGTTGTTCCTTGCATGTTTAAAAAACTTAAATTTCAGAAAGAAACAAGCCCTAAGGCGTCAAAAAAGCAACATTCCCTCTCCATTGTGAAGTTGAATTTTCGTCAGTTGTTCGAAAAAATACCGGTGCTTAAGGCGGGGCAATAGTTCAAAACACATCCAACCAACCAGCTTACGAAGGCGGATCTACAGGACAAACAAGACAAAAATTCTGTTGTCCGTTCGACTTTCAAAAAAAACAAACACACGCAATATTCCAATAACACTCTAAAATTTTCAGACATAAAATAGACTTTTTTTTTTTTAGAGAAAAAAGGACACACAAGATGCCACGTTTGTTGCCTTCCGTCGACGTGAAAAAAGAAAAAACGTTTAGTTTTCAAAAAAGCGTTGGTCCAAAGAATGTTCGAAGGGGCCAATTTTTCGATGAAAACTTTGGCAAAAAAAATAAATTTCCAAATTTATCTATTTCAAAACAATTAACCAAAATCATCGTCATCGGTCCCAACAAAAAAATTAAAATTAAAAAAGTGCAATTTTAAAATAATTCAAATATCATTTCGGAACTTATTTAAAATCCAAATTCGATTTTTCAAAAAAAAACCTTCTGAAGCGAGGTAATCGATGAAAAAAACTAAATTTTTAATAAAAAAAACTAAATTTTTAATAAAAAAATTTAATTTTTAATAAAAAAAATTTAATTTTTAATAAAAAAAAAAACTAAATTTGTAATAAAAAAAACTAAATTTTTAATAAAAAAAATTTAATTTTTAATAAAGAAATTTAATTTGATTTTTTTTTAGTTTTTTTAAAGAAAATAATTTAAAAATTTACATTTAATTTTAAAAATAAAATAAATTAAAAGTGAAAAACAAGGACATTAAAAATCAATAGTGTTCTCTGGAATTCCTCAGCCATATTATATAAAATTAAATTTTAATATGTTTTTTATTTTTTCTAAAATTAAATAAAAAAAATATAAAATCAAAAATTAAAAATTCGAAAATGTTTTTTGAATATTTATTTATAAAAAAATTAAATTTTAATGTTTTTTAAAAATTAAATAAAAAACAATATAAAATTTAATTTTAATTTTAAAAATGAGAAAATTAATAAATTTAAAAAAAATTAAAAATTCGAAAATGTTTTTTGAATATTTATTTATAAAAAAATTAAATTTTAACATGTTTTTTTATTTTTCAAAACTAATTAGAGAATGATATGGAACTTTTAATTTCTATACAATTAAAAAAAATTATTAAAAAAATTCAAAAAAGCAATATATCAAAAAAAAAACAAAAAAGTGTTCCCCAAAGTTTCTCTACGATATATGAATAATTAAATTTTAATGCACTTCTAGTTCCTTTTTCGAAAAATCAATTAGACAGCCATAATCAGGTGAAAATTTACACTTAATTAAAAACATGACTAAGATTAATAAATTCAAAAATAACTAAAACATCACAAAATTGAACCAAATGTTCCCGATGTTACTTCATCGTTAATTATATATTATTTCCAAAGTTATAAGCTTCAGAAAAAGTTATTAAAGTAAATTTTTAAGATACTTAAAAAGTAAAAGATGATATAAAAGATAGTTTAAAAAGTAAAAGATAATGCACAATATACTGTAGAAAGCAAAAGATAATATACAAAATTTTCTAAAAAGTAAAAAATTATATACAAAATTTTCTAAAAAGTAAAAAATTATGTACAAAATTTTCTAAAATGTAAAAAATTATGTACGAAATTTTCTAAAAAATAAAAAATTATGTACGAAACTTTCTAAAAAATAAAAAATTATATACAAAATTTTCTAAAAAATAAAAAATTATGTACGAAACTTTCTAAAAAATAAAAAATTATATACAAAATTTTCTAAAAAATAAAAAATTATGTACGAAATTTTCTAAAAAGTAAAAAATTATGTACAAAACTTTCTAAAAAGTAAAAGATGATTTACAAAGTTTTCTTCAAAATTAGAAATAATGTTGAAAATGTTCCGAAAACTTCTCCTTGTAAGGAAACAAGAAATAAAAGAGCAGCCAGTGCTACCGATACCTGTTTCGAATTCAAGAATCACTCTCCCGAAGAACCTAGACGAGACCAGACTGACTAGCCCCCGAGGCAAAAACCCAGGAAGTGGCTGACAAGATCAATTGTTTGCAAAGTCCACCAACTCCACCTTCAACAAATTTCGAAAAAAAAAATCATTTGCTTTGAAAAATTTTTGACTGTATTATGTATAGCACTTGAAATCCTTCCGGAGGAATTGCGGAAGAGCTCAAGTCAACAAACAAACATATGCACTTTGGAGACTCGATCGAAACAAACAATCGCAAATTTTTTGAGGATTGTCTGACTAGTCCAGCTGGACTGGTCAGTTATTTCGTCATCAATCAACAAAAAAGAAAAAAATAAGTGAGAACCGGAAGCGAACGGACACTTGACCATTATCTTCTTCCTCGTGACGTCACAAATCTTCTGGATTTTTCAATAGTCATAAAATTCTTCAAAAATGAATAAGGAAACAAACCAGTTCATCAGACTGAGAAAACTACGATAAAAAACTTTGATCTCGTTGGTCTCAAAGCGAAAAAGAAAAATCTAATGATTTCAGAAAAGTCAATAATTCGTAGATCATACGACGAAAATTAATAATGTACTACTTTTATAGAAAATTGCTACTTTTTCTATTCCAAGAAAAAAAATAATGACATATTAGTACTACAGAAAATTACTCATCTACTGGTTTAAAGAGGAAAATCATTAAATTATTAGTTTTACAACGAGAATTAACAATACATAGGTCCTACAACGAAGATTTTCAAATCCTTAGTTTTATAACGAAAAGCAGTAAATAATTACTTTTATAACGAAAATTGATAAAATAATGGTCCTGTAGTGAAAATCATTAAATAATGGTCCCACGACGAAAATTAACAATCTGTTACTTTAAAAAAAGTAAATTATTGATCTTACAACAAAAATTAACAATATGTTACTTTAGAAAAAATAAATTATTGATCTTACAACGAAAATTAACAATCTGTTACTTTAAAAAAAGTAAATTATTGATCTTATAACGAAAATTAACAATCTATTCTTTTAAAGGAAAAATTAACACTTTTTTATATCCAAAAAAATTAATAGTTTTCTGATCCTAACACGAAAATTGGTAATCCATCGGTTTCGAAAAAAATGAATAACTTTTTTATCCTACTGCGAATGAATCAATGTCTTAATAAAAAATTCTTTCAAAAAATCCTCGAGATCGTTTTCGGTAAATTGTCCGAGGAACAAATTTTTAAATAAAAAATTGCACGTATGAATGAGAATCCAAAAATGAAAAATAAAAATTTTTGGTTTCATCCATCCAAAGCTTGTTTCACTATGGTTTTTTTTGCGTCCTTGTCAGCCTATGGACGGAAAATAAGAATGAAGAACAAACACGATGAAACGGGGGGATATAGAAGCAGCAGTTGGCTCGGAAAAATAAATAATCATCAGTTGCGCTTGGTTTTTTTTTTGCTTGTGGGGTTTTCGGACGAAAATCAGACACGATTACGTCCAGTTTTTTTGAGGAAAAATAAACACGTCCGATGTTTCATCGCGTGCGCTTGAAACTAGTCCTGGATTTTCTTTCGTCCGGAAAGTACGTTCTTCCATTTTTATTCAGACGTTTTTTCGTCGGACTTTCTGGACCGAATGACAAATCCGCTTCGGAGTAGAAGGACATAGGGGCTTATGACGTATGTCGTATTTCCCTATTATTCGATCGAGGGTTTCTTCATTGGGGATTTATTTAAAAATAAACATTTTCCATAAATGGCATTAGAAGAAAAAGCAAATTTAATACATCAGGGGAAAAATTGATATCCTAAAATCAATAAATTAAAAAATAAACATTTTCGGAAATAAAATTAGAAGCAAATTTGATATATCGGAAAATTGATATATAAAAATCAGCATTTCTCAGAAACAAGATTAGAAAAAAATTTAATTTATCATAAAAATTGATATAAAAATCAATAAATTTAAAAATAAACATTTTTGAAAAGGGATTTTAAAAAGCAAATTTAGTATATGACGGAAAACTGACGTATTAAAATGAACAAATCAGGGGAAACTCGGGATATCACGTCGAAAGCAATGCATCAGATCGAAGTAAGCACAAAATAAAAAAGTTGGATAGTTTTACGGGACAAAAAAGTGTTCCTGATCGGTTTTTAGGCAAAACTTCACTTGCGCCTGGAGTGAGCGGGACTGGCATGGTTTTCAGGGACTTTCGTTTCGAGAGTTGATTCAACCCTCCTCAGTTCCTCTTCGTCCCAAATTCCACTCCTACTGGTAAATTAGTAAATTTACAATGATATCATCGAATTAAATGACAAACTCGATTTCACCATTTGTTTTTTTTTGTGCTAAATTTGACTCGCTTTGGTAAAGCAAAATGTTTAACATGGTCTTCAGGGACTTTCGCGACGAAAGTTCATTTCGCTTTTTTTCGGACTTCCGTGTTGCGCTTCACTCTATTCACATTACTAAATGATCTTCAAAATAGTTTTCAGGGACTTTCGTGGTGGGATTTTACAACTTTCTTAGTATTTTTAGGTAAAAGATACTCGCACTGTTACAGTAGTAATTCCTAACCTGATTTTCAGGGACTTTCGTGGTGGGAGTTTGTATAAATTTTTAGGTAAAAGATATTCGCGCTGTTACAGTAGTGATTCCTAACCTGATTTCCAGGGACTTTCGTGGTGGGATTTTGTATAATTTCAAAGTTTTTTTAGATAAAAATGATTCATAAATAAAAATGAAGGCGATTAACGTGATTTTCGAAAATTTTCTTTGCAAAAATTCATTTTAGCATTTTTAGGCCTAGCTCTACTCCCACTGACATACTTATAATCTTCCTAGTCATCAGGGATTTTCGTGGCGAGAGGCGATTTCCGCAGTAATTATTTATTCTATTTTTATTCAGACGTTTTTTCGTACTTTTTAGACTAAAGACAAATCCGCTTCGATTTAGAAAGGATTCTGAAGACTTTTGAGAAATAATTTCGATGTTTTTTCGTAAATGCCTCCGGGGATTGATCAAAGAAAAAATTTTTTGAAAACAGAAAATTAAAACTGATAATTTTGGAGGACTTTGAAACACGTGAATGCAGAATTTCGGAACAACAAAAAACGGCTTATCAGTCCAGCAAGCCCCTTACGTCGAAGAAAAACTGGCAAAAAAGGTGAAACTACACACAATTGTGAAAATATTCGAAACAAGTTTTCGAAACAGAGAAAATTGGTTTTTTTAATATGAACAACTTTGTTGAAAAAATAATAAAAATTACATTAAACATAAATGGGAAATGTTAAAAGCGAAGGTTTTTTGTGAATTTTTCCCAACTCAAAAATTATACAAAATTCGAAAAATAAAAAATTTAAGAATTTTTAATAAAAATAAAAAAAACTAAAATTTCAAAAATAAGAAAATTTAAAATTTAAAATTTGAAAATTAACAAAATTTAAAAATTTAAAGTTTAAAAAAAATTTTAAATAAGAAAATTTCAAAAATAAGAAAATTTTAAAATTTTAAAAATAAAAAATTTAAAATAAGAAAATTTCAAAAATTAGAAAATTTTAAAATTTTCTAAAAATTTATGTACAAGTAATTTTTTGAAGTAAAAATTCATTTTTAATTTCGATAATATATGAAAATCTAAATTGACATTTATTCACTCTTTGCCAAAGATCCAAAAATAGTGACATCCGCGTTTTGAAAGTGTGTAATCTTTTGATTTTCAAAGTGCAATCTTCCAGAAGGCAATAGAAAATTCTGGCATCTTCGAAAATCTCAAAATCCTCTAAAATCTAGAATTCTAGAAAGTTTAAAAAAATAATTTTTTATAATTGTGTAAAAATCCACATTGGCATTTGTTCGCTTTTCGCCAAAGATTGAAGTTTGGCAAAATTTGCACTTTGCCAAAAGTTAGTTTTTAATTTTTTAATTTCTTGTAGGAGATTATTGGAAGCTTCTGGAGGTTTTAGAAGGATTCCGAAGTGTTCTAAAGTCTTATGGAGGGATTCCGACGTTTTCTAGGACCTTGTAAAATTTGCGCAATTTTTTGAAAGTCAATTTAGATATTTTTAAAATTTTTTGGAAAAGTTGTGAAGCTTTTTAGAATTTTATAAAAGAACTCTGAAATTTTCTAGAACTTTATAAACAGATTCTGAAGTCTGCTAGAATCTTATGAGAGGTTTTAAGAGCTTTCAGAAGTCAATTGAAGAATTCTAAAACTTCTAAAAAGATTCTAAAACTTCTAGAAAAATCCTAAAACTTTCTAAAAAGATTCTAGAACTTTCTAAAATCTTACAAAAAATTCTAAAACTTTCTAGAAGTCAATTGAAGAATTCTAAACCTTTCTAAAAATATTCTAAAACTTTCTAGAACCTTACAAAAAATCCTAAAACTTTCTAGAAGTCAGCTAAAGAACTTAAAAACTTCTAGAAAAATTCTAAAACCTTCTAGAAAAATCCTAAAACCTTACAAAAAATCTTAAAACTTTCTAGAAGTCAGCTAAAGAACTTCAAAACTTTCTACGAAAATCCTAAAGCTTTCCAAAATCCCATTGAAAATCCCGGAACCTTCCAGAATCCGCTACAAACATCCACAACCGTCGAAAACTGAAAAATTTCAAATTTTTGAGAAATTTTTGTCCAGATTATTTCGTAATAAAATTCATTTTTTATTTTTACAGTGTAATTTTTAATTATTCAACGAAAAATACGGATTTTGCATTTGTGACCTCAGGCTGTTTTGGATAAAAAAAAATAAATTTTCGAGAATCTCCAAATTGATGTTAAAAATAAAAAAAAGAATATCCGGGTCCCGGAGGGAATTTGTTTCAACATGAATATTCATCCAAAATGAAACCGTCAAAAATCCTGAGAGACTTGCGAAAACTCATTTTTTTTCTTTATCCCCTCCGGCTACAGTTGCGCAATTTTGAATTTCGCGCGGAAATTAAGCCGAAGAAAAACGACTTGGACCAAAAATGGACTTGAGAGGACGCTATAATCCTTCCGGAATTGACGCTTTTAATCTTGAAACAAGCCTAATCTGGTCTCGAAGAGAAAACCTTCAATCCCCAATTATAAGAAGATTTAATAACGATGCCGTAGATGGCAAAAGTCCTGAAGAAAAAAACATTCAATTTCAATTCAGAAAAACGGGGCAGAAGTGGATAAAGTCCCACGTCCGTAAGCTCAACTTTGCAAAAAATAAAAAATAAAAAAAAACTTCAAAAATTTAAAAAAAAAATAAAAAAAACTTTAAAAATTTAAAAAAAATAAAAAAAAACTTCAAAAATTTAAAAAAAAAATTAAAAAAACTTTAAAAATTTAAAAAAAAATAAAAAAAACTTCAAAAATTTAAAATAAAAAAACTTTGAAAATTAAAAAAAAATAAAAAAATAAAAAAAAATAAACCTTAAAAAAGTTTTTAAAAATTCAGTAAATAAAAAATTTTTTTAAAAAGTTTAAAAATAAATTTAAAAATTCAGAAAAATTTCGAATTAAAATAAAAAAATTTTAAAATAAAAATAAATTTTAAAAAATTCAAAAATAAAAATTAATTTTAAAAAAAATTTGAAAATTTAATTTTTAATTTTTAAAATTTGGAAAAATGTAAATGTGATTCTTGGAAATTTTAATGAGATTCAAATTTGTAGTTTTAAATTTAAAAAAAATGGAAATGAATATTTCAATTTTTCTCATCAGGTAACAATCCAAGATTACGTGCAGTTTCTGAAGCCCACGCGAGTAGTTTTCAGATTTAACCTGAAATTTTCGAAAGTAACATAAAAGGGAAATTTTTTGTCCAAAAATTTCAAAGTAATTTTAATTTTTAATTTTATTCAAAAATTTGAAATAATTTTAATTTTTAAATTTATTCAAAAATTTCAAAGTAATTTTAATTTTTTATTTTATTCAAAAATTTCCAAATAATTTTAATTTTTAAATTTATTCAAAAATTTCCAAATAATTTTAATTTTTAATTTTATTCAAAAATTTCCAAATAATTTTAATTTTTTAAACTTATTCAAAAATTTGAAATGATTTTAATTTTTAATTTTGTTCAAAAATTTTAAAATAATTAAATTTTTAAATTTATTCAAAAATTTCAAAGTAATTTTAATTTTTAATTTTATTCAAAAATTTTAAAATAATTTTAATTTTTAAAGTTTATAAAAATTTCAAATAAAATTCTAATTTTTAATTTTTTAAATAAAAAAATGTTTAAAAATTTTAATAAAATTCAAGTAATTTTAAAGACATTAAACTTTTAAAAAAATAAAAATCCTTTAATTTTAAATTTTTTTATTTTAAAATTTAAATTTTTTAATTTTATTTTAAATTTCGAATTTTTTTACTTTTATTTTAAATTTTTTTATTTTAATATTGATTTAAATTAATTTTTTACTTTTATTTAAGGTTTTTTATTTTAATTTTTTAATTAAGTTGAAAAATTATTATTTTTTATAAAAAACCTATAGAATTGTACAGTATGCGTAAGAGACCATTTTAAATGTATAAAAAGTAACAAAAAGAATAATTCTTAACAGGATGTGGATGTCTGATGTCATTTTTTAATTAAGTTCAAAATTACGTAATTTTAAAAAAAATTTAAAAAAAAATATTTTAAAATTTTTGTTAAATAAAAAAATTCTAAAAAAATATTTTAAAATTACGTAATTTTAAAAAAAATTTAAAAAAAAAATATTTTAAAATTTCTATTAAATAAAAAAATTTTTAAAAAATGTGTTTTAAAATTTTTGTTAAATAAAAAAAATAATTTATTTGATGATTCTTGGAAAGAAATTTTTCCAAAGTTACTCATCCAAATAATCCGATGCTGATTCTCGGCTTTAAACGCTCCTTAATGAAGTCATATTTTTAAAGCATTTGTTTTTGAATTTTTAGCAAATTTAAAAAATTATTCATCCGAAAAATCCGTCGATTTTTGACTTTAAACGTTCCTTAATGAAGTTCATTAAAAAATTTTAGTAAATTTAAAAATTAAAAAATTATTTAATAATTTTCAATACGAAATTTTTTCTAAAATTAGTCATTCAAAAAATTTGTTGTCGATTTTTGACTTTAAACGTTCCTTAATGAAGTCATATTTAAAAAAATTTAAAAAAATTATTTTTAAATTTTTAGTAAATTAAAAAATTAAAAAATTATTTAATAATTTTCGATATGAAATTTTTTCTAAACTTAGTTATTCGATAAATTTGATGTCGATTTTTGACTTTAAACGCCTCTTAATGAAGTCCATTAAAAAAATTATTTAATAATTTTCGATATGAAATTTTTTCTAAACTTAGTCATCCAAATAATCCAACGTCGATTCTCAGCTTTAAACGTTTCTTAATGAAGTTCATTAAAAAATTAGTAATTTTAAAAATTAAAAAAATTATTTGGTCATTTTCGATACGAAATTTTTTCTAAAATTAGTCATTCGAAAAATCCGTCGATTCTCGGCTTTAAACGTTTCTTAATGAAGTTCATTAAAAAAATTTTCAGTAAATTAAAAAAATTATTTGATAATTTTCGATATGAAATTTTTTCTAAAATTATTCATTCGAAAAATTTGATGTCGATTCTCGGCTTTAAACGCCTCTTAATGAGGTCATATTTTAAAAAATTATTTGGTCATTTTCAGTAAATTTAAAAAAATTATTTGGTCATTTTCGATATGAAATTTTTTCGAAACTTAGTCATTCGAAAAATTTGATGTCGATTCTCGGCTTTAAACGTTTCTTAATGAAGTTCATTAAAAAAATTTTCAGTAAATTAAAAAATTATTTGGTCATTTTCGATACGAAATTTTTTCTAAACTTAGTCATTCGAAAAATCCGACGTCGATTTTTGACTTTAAACGCCTCTTAATGAAGTCATGTTTAAAAAATTATTTGATAATTTTTAGTAAATTAAAAAAATTATTTGGTCATTTTTAGTAAATTAAAAAATTAAAAAAATTATTTGATAATTTTCAGTAAATTAAAAAAATTATTTGATAATTTTCGATACGAAATTTTTTCTAAACTTAGTCATTCGAAAAATCCGACGTCGATTCTCGGCTTTAAACGCCTCTTAATGAAGTCATATTTAAAAAATTAAAAAGTATGACAAATTACGTTGAAGTCAGGTCTCCTAGGACCAACTACAAAAAAGACTAATTTCAATCATAAAAAACCGACAGATGTAATTAACTCAAATATCAATTACTGTATGGAAACAGGCATCAAATAAAATAATTTAAGCCTTGCGGGGATTTTTAATAAATGCAATTTGACTCAAGGGTACTTTGATATTGGTTTTTTAATTTCTTTCTAAATTGAAAAAAAATTTGCACTTTTATGAAAAGAAAAAAAAATATAAATATTCGTGCTAAGAAAATTAATTTTTAATTACGTATTTCCAACGGGTTCAAAAATCTATTTTTGTTTTCCATATTTTTCTAAATACCGTAAAAACCAAAAATTGGCACTGGGAAAAATTTTTCAATTTAAAAAAAAATTAAGAAAATATAAATTTTGGCATTGAGGACATTTCGCCAAAAATTATCTAAAAAATTATTGGCATTAGGAACGATTCACCAAGGTTTTAAAAAAAACAAAAATTAAGAAAATATAAATTTTGGCATTGAGGACATTTCGCCAAAAATTATTTTTAAAAAATTGGCATTCAGGACATTTCGCCAAGAACTTACTAATTGGCAGTGAGAACATTTCGCCAAAAATTATTAGTTGGCATTAAGGACGTTTCGCCAAAAATTATTAGTTGGCATTAAGGACATTTCGCCAAAAAGTATTAGTTGGCATTGAGGACGTTTCACCAGAGAATGCCAAAAATTTACCATTACTATTCAGACTACTTTACAGATACTGTAGAATCTTACGTAATTGGCAGTGAGGACATTTCACCAAAAATTATCTAAAAAATTGGCTTTAAGGACGTTTCGCCAAAAATATATTAGTTGGCATTGAGGACGTTTCGCCAGAGAATGTCAAAAATTTACCATTACTATTCAGACTACTTTATAGATACTGTAGAATCTTGAGTAATTGACATCGAGAACATTTGGACGAATGCCACAATAAATCCAATAATTAGCATTGAAAACACTTGGCCAACCCCTTGACTGAAATCATCTTTCAAACTATAAACTATAAATTTGTTTTTTTTATTCAAAAAATAATAGAACTTTCTAAAGTAGGCGTTGCTATTCATCAAGCAAAATTTTCAATGCCAAAGGCAACGAAGCATTAATGAAGCTCCATTTGGACACATTTTATTTTTTATTTTTGCACCTGGCTTCGGAAAATTTTTCTTGAATCCAGTGAATTCAGCACGTTGGTCGTCGAAAAAGGCGGAGTTTCGTCGACCTTTGGCTTCGGAGGAATTCAAAAACGAGTGCCGTCGAGGGAAGTTTAAAAAAGAAAGGACAATTTGAGGTCTGAATCATTCAAAAAAAAGGAAAAAGGGATGTAGACCAAATTACATACTGCTTTTTATTCAAACATCATAAAACCATAATAATAATAAAAAAATAAAAAATATAAAATTATGCCGAGTTCAATTTTCCAAAAAGGGACCAGGAAATGGAAAATTCAATGTTTATATAATTTTAAAAAGTTAAAAATCATAAAAAAAATAGAAAATTTAAAAAAAGTGTCCCAGCACGAAAGTTTTAAGTTTTCCACTCGGGACCAAAAATTACAAATTTTAATATTTAAGTTATTCTAAGAAATTTGAAATCATAAAAAAAATAGAAAATTAAAAAAAGTGTCCCAGCACGAAAATTTAAAATTTTCCACTCGGGACCAAAAATTACAAATTTTAATATTTAAGTTATTCTAAGAAATTTGAAATCATAAAAAAAAAGAAAATATATAAAAAGTGTCCCAGCACGAAAATTTAAAATTTTCCACTCGGGACCAGAAAATGTGAAATTTTCGATTTACATGTTTTTAGGAAGTTGAAACTACAATAATGTAAAAAGAAAAATATGTCGTAAAATTATAGAAAATTGTCTCAGCACGAAATTTCGACATTTTCCATTCAAGACCACAAACTATGATTTTATAGATTCACGTGCATCTAGGAAGTTTGGAACCATAATAACACAAAAATATTTCTTAAAATTCCGGAAAAGTATCCTGACACGAATTCTTAGAATTTCCATTCAAGACCGGAAACTGTGAAATTACAGATTTAGGGCTTCTGGGAAGTTTGAAACCGTAAAAATAAAAAAATATAGAATTTTCCAAAATTATCTCAAAATGAAAAATTTCGAAATTTTCCACTCAAGACCCCAAATTTCAAATTTACATAATTTTCGAAAATTTTAAATATAAAAAATATAAAAAAATATAAAATTTTGAATTTACATAATTTTCGAAAATTTTAAATTACAAAAAATAAAAAAATATAGAATTTCGAAATTTTCCAATCGGGACCGCGAATTATGAAATTATAGATTTATGAAATTTAAGGAAGTTTGAAACTATAATACTAAAATAAAAACAAAATTACCTACAAAATTTTGAAATTGTTTCAATACGAATTTTTAAAAAGCTCCCGTCTGGACAGGAAATTATGAATTTTAATTCTTCCATATTTTTAAAAATTAAAACAAATAAAAAATATATAATAAAAATTTCAAAAAATAGTCTCACCACGAAAATTTAGAATTTTCCACTCGGGAGTGAAACTTTCCAATTGAGACCAGAATTCGTGAAATTTTGGATTTTTATTTTTTAAGAAGTTAATATGTCATAAAATTTCAAAAAACAGTCCCACCACAAAAACTTAGAATTTTCCACTCGGGACCAGAATTTGTAAAAGTTCGGATTTTAATTGTTTAAAAAGTTAAAATGCCATAAAATTTCAAAAAACAGTCCCACCACGAACATTTAGAATTTTCCACTCAGGACCAAAATTTGTAAAATTTCAAATTTTAATTTTTTAAAAAATCTTAAATCAATGTTAGCTGAATAATCAAAAATTCATTGCAAAATTAAAAAATTATCCCGACACGAAATTTTATAATTTTCCACTTGAAACAAAAAACTATAAAAATTTGTATTTATATTTTGCTAGAAAATTAAAAATTGTAATATCATAAAAAGCAAAACTTTTCATGACAAAATTGCAAAAATAATGCGAATAAGACACTTCTATAAATTTCCCCGCGAGACCAAAAAGTAAAACTTTTTTCATTCACGTGGTTCTAAAGTTTCAAAAGCATTCAATATTCCTTCAATTACATCATTATAAAAACCAAAAAATTTAAAAAAAAATTAAAATTTAAAAAAAATTAAAATTTTAAAAAAAATTAAAATTTTAAAAAAAATTAAAATTTTAAAAAAATTATTTTTAAAAAATTTTAAATTATCAAATTTAAATAAATTTAAAAAATTAGAAATTTAAAAATTATTTTAAATTAAACTTACCAAAAAAGTGGTCTCGGAAAGAATTTCGAGAATTTTCCAGTTAAGACCAAAAAGAACGAATTTTTTGGAGTTATGTGAATCTAAATAAATTTGAATTATTTTATTATTGAAAAAACAAAAATTTCTCAAAACTGGTCTCGACACGGATTTCCTAGAATTTTCCAGTTAGGACCGAAAAATTGAAAAAATTTGGAGTTCTGTCTTTTTCAAATGCTCTACAATGATATCACTGAAAATAAAAATATTCGATAAAAAATACTGAAAAATAGTCTCAAAAAGAATTTCCTGGAATTTTCCAATCGGGACAAAAAAAATTAATTTTTAGATTTTAGATCATTTTAAATCATAATATAATATTAAAAAATTTTCTAAAAAGTTGTAATAAATGATCTTGAAGGGAATTTCGAAATTTTCCAATCGGGACCAAAAAAAATGAATTTTTAGATTTTAGATCATTTTAAATCATAATATAATATTAAAAAAAATTTGATAAATGGTCTTGAGTGGAATTTCGAAATTTTCCAATCGGGACCAAAAAAAATAAATTTTTAGATTTTTTTAATTTTAGAAGTTCCAAATCATAAAATAAAATTAAAAAATTTTGATAAATGGTCTTGAAGGGAATTTCGAAATTTTCCAATCGGGACCAAAAACTTTAGAAATTTAAATTTTTTTTGATTTTAGAGGTTCCAAAAAAGTCAAAAAATTTTGAAATTAATGATTTAGTGTAATTTTATCCGAATACAGTAATCCAGGAAGTTCCTCGAAATTGAGCTTCTTCGTTTTTATTAAAAATAAAAAACCATAAAATCTAAATGAATCAAATTTAAAAAGTTTAAAAAATGAAAAATTTTTTCAAACTTTTATTTCGAGACATTTTCAACTTTTTTAAAAGCGGAATCATCGGTCAATAAACAGGTCAATAGATACTCGATTTTTTTGAAACCAATTTTTTTTTCAAAAATTAGAAATTTTTAAGTTTTAAAATTCTTAAAAGATTTTATTTTTTTAGAACTTTTAAAATTTTTAATTTTTTAAAAATTAAAATGTTCGAAATTTTCAATTTTTTCTAAAATTCAGATTTTTAAAATTTCTTATTTCTAAAATTCAGATTTTTAAAATTTCTTATTTCTAAAATTTTTGATTTTTAAAATTTCTATTTTTTTCTAAAATTTCCGATTTTTTTAATTTCTTATTTCTAAAATTCAGATTCTTTAAAATTTCTAACTTTTTTCTAAAATTTAGATTTTTTAAATTTCTTGTTTCTAAAATTTTTGATTTTTTTCAAAAATTCAGATTTTTTAATTACAGAAAAAATCGAATTTTTAGGATTTACAATAAAGTTGCAAAATTGAGGTGTTTTGGTCCCGGAAGACGATATCCAAGAATTTTAAATATTTATTTTAATTTCGAAATCTGACAACAACCAGAAATAAAAAATGCCTCAGGATGTCTAAACACGAAAAAACTCAAAAAGCAGTTTTGAAAATTAAAAATAAATTTTTCCGGAGGTGGTTTTGACACGAATTTCCGGAATTAATTACAATTTTGCAGAAATATGTAATAAAAAAATTTGTAAAAAAATAATTCCAAAAATTTTTGAAATTATGTTATTTTAAAATTTTTTTAAATTGGTCCCGAGAAGAAATTTCAAAATTTTATTATTAAAAAAGCAAGAAGTTTTTAAAAGTTGGTCTCAAGAGGAAGTTTTAGAATTTTATTATTAAAAAATAAAAAATTATTCAAAGTTGGTCCCGAGAAGAAATTTCAAAATTTTATTATTAAAAAATTTCTAAAAGTTGGTCCCGAGAAGAAGTTTTATTATTAAAAAATTAAAATTAAAAATTACAATCTCGAATTTTTAAAATTTCCTCATTAAAAAAATTTAAGATTTTTAAAATTGGTTCCGAGAAGAAATTTTTTTATTTAAAAAATAAATCTAAAAAATTAAGGTCTTTAGAAAAAATAAAAAATTTTTTTATTTAAAAAAATAAATTTAAAAAATAAAAAATTTTTTTATTTAAAAAGTAAATTTAAAAAATAAAAACTTTTTTTATTTAAAAAAATCTAATTGGTCCTAAAGCGAAATTTTTAAAATTTATTTTTTTAAAAAATAAAAATTCAAAACAACGGTCTCGAATTGAATTTTTAGAATTTTTAAAAAATTTTAAAAAAATAAACTGTAAGAATGAAAAACAAGGGTTGCTAAGAAATGGTCTCAAAGTGGATTTTCTGAACTTTATAGAAAATTCAAGAAACAAACTATTGTAAAAATTACAAATGGCCGTTGTTAAGGAATTTCTACGGCACAAGCCTCCAGAATATTTTACAAATTTCCGGAACTCATAAATTCACATGCTGAGTCTGTCTACTAGATTCCAGAGATTTTTCACATTTTGAGAAATTTTAAAAACTTTTATTAGTATTTAGAAACTTGTGAAATTTTGAAACATCTTAAAAATTTAAATTCGACTTCAAAAAAGTCAAAAAATGTTCTACATTTTGCAAAATTTTGAAAATATTAGAATTTAGAAACTTTTGTGAAATTTTATAAGATCTTAAAAATTTAAATTCGACTTTAGAAAAGTCAAAAAATTTTTCACATTTTGGAAAATTTTAGAAAATCCAATTAGATTTTAGAAATTCTTTTAAATTTTAGAAAATCTTTAAAAACTTAAATTAGGTTTTAGAAAATTTTAGAAACTTTGAAAATTCGCAAATTTTTATAAAATTTTATAAAATTTTGCAAAAAGTCCAAAAATTTACTTCGATATTGCAGATTACTCCAGAGACCTCTGGGAGATTCTTGGAAAACTTCAGAATTCTTTATTCAATTCCAGAAATTTCCAAAAAATTATGCAAATTTTTACGAAATTTCGAAAATTTTCAAATTTAAAAAAATTTCAGAAATTTTAATTTTTCAAAAATTTTTCTAAATTATTGAAAATTAAAATTCGAAAGGTTTAAATTAAAACTTTTGCAGGTATGCGCTTTGGAAAGCCCTGAGGCAGCTTCCTTCGTCTCTCAAAAAGCAGCTGTTGCTCATTGATTCTTCTACGTTTGTACCGTAATTGGCTCTCGACACGACAGAAACGAAGCAAAACGAAATTGAATTTTTCAAGAGGACGCCTCTGGCGAGAATCCCGATGAATGGCGAATTCAAAAAAAAGTTTTAAAAAATAAAAAAAAAGTTTTAAAATAAATAAAAATGTTTAAAAAATTCAAAAAAATTTAAAATTAAAAAAAGTTTTAAAAAATTCAAAAAAAAAATAAAAATAAAAAAAAATTTAAAAATCTAAAAAAAGTTTTAAAAATTTAAAAAAAAAGTTTTTTTTCGCAAATTGACGGAAAATAAAAAAATAAAAAACAAGTTTTTGATTAAGGAAATCCGGATTAAAAAATATTTTAAAAATGACAAAAAAAGATTTTTTTAAATTATGGAACAATTAAGTTCAATTGAAATTTATTTAAATTGGAAAAATTTAAAAGATTAAAGAACAAAAAGTAGGTGGATTTTTAGGGAAATAAGCACATACTACATGGTAATTTAGATTCTATGCCGAAGTCTATAGAAAGGTCGATATCAAAGATAAAATAGAACCTGAAAGTTGCGTGCAAAGTTTGGACGGTTAAGTCGAAATTAAAGCAAAACTCGCAGGTTGCGCGCAACATTCTGACAGTTAAATCTAAATTAAAGTAGAACTTGCAAGTTGCGCGCAACATTCTGACAGCTAAATTGATATCAAAGTAAAACTTGCAGGTTGCGCGCAATATTCTGACAGTTAAATCTAAATCAAAGCAAAACTTGCAAGTTGCGCGCAACATTCTGACAGCTAAATTGATATTAAAGATAAAATTAAAATAAAACTTGCAAGTTGCCTACAATATTCTGACAGCTAAATCGACATCAAAGTAAAACTTACAGATTATGCATAATGTTCGAACAAATAGATCATTTTATATTTTCTCTATAAACATGTCGAAATCAAAAACTCGCAGGTTACGTGCAATGTTCAAGCAAGATCGATTAACTCAGTTTTTGGACGAAAATTCGACTTTGACGTCGACTGTTTTGGCAGTAAGAAAAAATATAAGAGAAAAAAATAAAAGATGGAAAAAACATTAAACCAATTATGGTATCCCAAAATCTTGCACAGTGTTGTTATCACCATGGCCTAGATGCCTAAATCCAATCCCAAAAGCCAATTTCCACACATAATTAGTAATTTATCTCATATTATATTTTTTCTTTTATATTTTTTCTATCTTATATTTTTCCATTTTATATATTTTTTCATTTTATATATTTTTTCATTTTATATTTTTTTTCATCTTATATTTTCTATCTTATATTTTTTTCTATTTTATATATATTTTCTATCTTATATTTTTTTTCTATCTTATATATTTTTCCTATTTTATATATTTTTCATCTTATATTTTTTTTCTATTTTATATATTTTTCCTATTTTATATATTTTTCATCTTATATTTTTTTTCTATTTTATATTTTTTATATTTTATATTTTTTTTTCATCTTATAATTTTTTCTATTTTATATATTTTTTCTATTTTCTATTTTTTCTATCTTATATTTTTTCCGTTCACGGACCTTTTTATAGCCATCGACGTTACAAAACATTTTTACTCGATAAAATGACCTCTTCCAGAAACAATTCGACTTAGTCATTTTTCAGAAACGGCCTAAGAAAAAAAAAACAGTTGAATGCATAAGAAATTAAAAAAACCGATTTTGATTACTTTGCCGAACAACGAAAAAAAATTTTCCGTTCGGGAATCTTTAAATATTTTTTATTTTTTTTATTAAAAAATTAAAAAAAATAAATTTTATTCAAATTTTTTATTTTTTTTATTAAAAAATTAAAAAAAATTAATTTTATTCAAATTTTTTATTTTTTTTTATAAAATTTCGAAAATTTGAATAATTTTAAAAAATAAAATTTTTTTTAAAATCTGTAAAATTATACAGTACATTTTTGGGATTTTAGATATATAAAAAATTTAAAATTTTTTTATTTTTGACGTAATTTTTCGATTACGTTTAAAAATTATTTTGTGATTTATTTTTTTATTTCGAAATATTTATAGAATTATACAGTACACCTTTGGGATTTTAGATATATAAAATTAATAAAAAATTTTCAAAGATTTCGAAATTTGATGTCATTTTTCAATTAAGTTCAAAATTTTTAAAAATAAAAAATATAAAAAATTATACAGTATACTTTGGGGATTTTAAATTTATAAAGATTAATAAAAAATAATTTTTTCGAATTTTAAATATAAAAACGAAAATTGTTTTTAAAATTTTTCAAAAAAATTCATTTTTTAAAAATTTAAATTTCTAAATAAAAATTTTTCTAAATTTTAAAAAAATTAATAATTTTCAAAATGAAATTTTTCAAAAAAAATTTTGAATAAAAAAGTTTTTTTTAATTTTTAAAGTTATTCAAAAAAATTTATTTTTTTTAAATAAAAACTTTCAAAAATTTTTCAAAAAAATTTATTTTTTTTTTAAATAAAAAATTTTTATTTTTTTAAATTTTAAAAATTATTAAAAATTTTTTAAAACAAAATTTGTTTTTAAAGTTATTCAAAAAAATCCATTTTTTTTCTTAAATGAAGCAAAAAAATTTTTAATTTTTAAAAGAACAAAATTTTTTTTGTGTTTTCAATCAAGCTTCAAAATACACGCTTGTTCCAAATTGCCCGAGGCAGATTCAATTTGGCAAACATTTTTAGAATAAAAAAAAACGAAAAAAAACAAGCCAATTTTTAGTTTAAAAAAAGACAAAAATCTCTAGAGAAAAATTTTAAAAAAAAAATAAAAACAAAATTGAAATTTTTCAAAAACAAATCCCAAACAAGACTTCATCAACCAAAACATCGAGAGAAAACAAACGGAGGATGATTTCAGAAGACAAAACACAAAGATAACAATGGCCAAATAATCAAGCAAAAAAATCCAAAATGTCACGGAATATTTTAAACAAACAATTCGTTCCAGGAAAAATGAAACATCAAACACATTTTTCCAACCGACAACAGGGAAATCTGCCTCAGATTATCAAAATTAAAATTTAAAATTTAAGGTTTTTTAAGAGATTCTTCTATTTTTAAAAAATTTGATTTATCTTAATTGATAGAATTTAATATATCAATAGATAAATCTAAATCTGACTCGCAAGTTGTGTCTTCGAACGAAAAAATTCGGATTTTGATTGTTAACTTTGATAAAACATAACATTGCTTTAGACTATCAAAATTGAGATTAAAAATTTAAGGTTTTTTAAGAGATTTTTCTATTTTAAAAAAATTTGATTTATCTTAATTGATAGAATTTAATATATCAATAGATAAATCTAAATCTGACTCGCAAGTTGTGTCTTCGAACGAAAAATTCGGATTTTGATTGTTAACTTTGATAAAACATAACATTGCTTCAGATTATCAAAATTGAAATTCAAAATTTAAGGTTTTTTAAGAGATTTTTCTATTTTAAAAAAATTTAATTTATCTTAATTGATAGAATTTAATATATCAATAGTTAAATCTAAATCTGACTCGCAAGTTGTGTCTCAGAACGAAAAAATTCGGATTTTGATTGTTAACTTTGATAAAACATAACATTGCTTCAGATTATCAAAATTAAAATTAAAAATTTAAGGTTTTTAAGAGATTTTTCTATTTTTAAAAAATTTGATTTATCTTAATTGATAGAATTTAATATATCAATAGTTAAATCTAAACCTAATCCGCGAGTTGTGTCTCAGAACGAAAAATTCGGATTTTGATTGTTAACTTTGATAAAACATAACATTGCTTCAGATTATCAAAATTAAAATTAAAAATTTAAGGTTTTTTAAAAGATTTTTCTATTTTTAAAAAATTTGATTTATTTTAATTGATAGAATTTAATATATCAATAGATAAATCTAAACCTAGTCCGCAAGTTGTGTCTCAGAACGAAAAATCTGAATTCTAACTTCGAATTTTGAGTTTCAATTTTGATGATACGGAGCAGTGCTTCGAAAAATGACAGAATATCATAAAAATCTGAAAAAATTCAAAAATTCCAAACTTTATGGTCTTGACTGGAAAATTCCAAACTTTATAGTCTCAACTGGAAAATTTCAAACTTTTTGATTCTAACTAGAAAATTCCAAACTTCATGGTTCGACTGGAAAATCTCAAACTTTATGGTCTCGACTAGAAAATTTAAAAATTTTATGATCCTGATTGAAAAATCTCAAACTTTTGGTCTCGACTGGAAAGTTCTAAAAATCCACTTTGAGATCACTTTTTGAATTTTTCTGGTTATATTTTTACTTCTTATTAAAAAGGAAAAAATTGTTTTTTAGAGACTACTGTAGTGTTAGTTGTAGTTTTTTGAATATCTTGAGGTGCTTTGACGTGTGTTCCACAACCCCCGAGGGTGAAAAGGGATTTGTATACTTCACGTGACCCTAATTTAGAAATTTCTAAACCCATCGAGAATATCTTTTAAAAAGATTAATCTCGATGTGATGTGGGATTAAACAAATTCCACATAAAATTAAAATTGTCACGTAAGATACAGTAATTTCAAAAAAAGTACTGAAAACTTGTCCCGAGACAACTTTGTAAAATTATTGGTTTTTAATTTTTACAGTAATACAATTATGATTCAGAACCACAAAAACACTAAATTTAACAACTTTCGGTCCTGACTGGAAAAGTTCGAAAATTTCGCTTCGGGACCGTTTTTGAAAATTTTGTACTAGATTTTCTTTTTTTATTAAAATATATTTTAGAACAAGATAGAACCACAAAAATACTAAATTTAACAACTTCTGGTCCTGACTGGAAAAATTTGGAAATTTCGCTTCGGGACCGTTTTTGGAAATTTTTGTAGCAAATATACTTATTTTTTATTAAAATATATTTTAGAACAAGATAGAACCACAAAAATACTAAATTTAACAACTTCTGGTCCTGACTGGAAAAATTTGAAAATTTCGCTTCGGGACCATTTTTCCAGAATTTTATGACTAGTATTTTGATTGTTTAATACTGTAGTTTTGAAATCTTTAGAACCATTTACACCCAAAAATTCCCAGTTTTCGGTTTTAACTGGATAGTGTTGAAAATTCGCAACGAGATAATCTTCTTTGAAATTTCCTCAAAAGGATTTCTATTTTTCATAATACCATGACTCAGAATCTAGCAGATGCATCAACCAGTTTCCAAAATCACACAAATTAAAAATTTTAGTTTCATGTCTTGGAAGGAAAAATTTATAACTTTTGGTCCTGAGTGGAAAATTCCAGAAATTTTAGTCTCAAATGGAAAATACAACAATTTTTAGCCTTAACTGGAAAGTTTTGCAATTTTTGGTCCCGAGTGGAAAAGTCTATAATTTTTGGTCCTGAGTGGAAAATTTTGGTTTTAACTGAAAAACTTTACAATTTTTGGTCCCGAGTGGACAATTTTGGTCTTAACTGGAAAATTTTACAGTTTTTGGTTCCAAGTAGAAAATTTTGCAATTTTTGGTCCCGAGTGGAAAAGCCTAAAAATTTATGTCTTAAGTAGAAAATTTCAAGAATTTCGTGTCGAGACAATTGTATCGGAAGTTCGTCACTTACATTTCAGTTTTTATAATTGATTTAGAATCTACCAGATACTTGACTAAATTGTATAAAAATATAAATTCAAATTTTTTTAATTTCCTGTTTTAAAAAAAGTCGTAGAAATTCGTGTTGAAACAATTTTCTCAGAATTGCAAGACGAAAAATTTCATTTTTTATAATTACATGATTCAAAAAGTACAAGGTGTTTTAAGAAATTACAGAATTCTATAAATAGCAAATTACTGGTTTTTGGTCTCAAGTGGAAAATTCAGAAATTTTTCGTTAAATTTTTAATTTTTTGTTAAATTTTTAATTTTTTTTAATAATTTAAAATTTTCAAATATAAAAATAAAAAATTGATGAAATTTTGTCTCGAATGGAAAATTTTGAAATTTTTTGTTGAATTTTAAATTTTTTTTTAATTTATAAAAATAAAAAAATGATGATATTTGGTGTCATGTGGAAAATTCCGAAATTTTTTGTTGAGATAAATTTTTACTTTCTAAAATAATGATTCAGAAAGTATTAAATGTTTTAAGAATCTGTCGACGGAGTCGAAGGTAAAAAAGAAGAAATAGAAAATGAAGAGAAGACCAAAAAAATACCTGCTCCACACCTACGTAAAAAAGGAAAAACGGAGAAAGAAGGGAAAAAGAGGAACAAAAAATAAAGAGAAGACCAAAAAAATACCTGTTCCGCATCCACGTAAAAGAGGAAAAACGGAGAAAGAAGGGAAAAAGAGGAACAAAAAATAAAGAGAAGGCCAAAAAAATACCTGTTCCGCGTCCACGTAAAAGAGGAAAAACGGAGAAAGAAGGGAAAAAGAAGAAGAGAAAATAAAGAGAAGGCCAAAAAAATACCTGCTCCACACCTACGTAAAAGAGGAAAAACGGTGAAAGAAGGGTCTCGCAACGAAAGGAACCATGCGAACGGGAAAGCTTGTAATTATTATTATTATATATTTTAAGTGATAAATTTTTGCGTTTTTATTTTGCGATGAATCACTACTTTCAATATCTGGCCACGACCAGAGGAAAAAGTAGAATTCGTAGTTCTCTTCACAAATCTTATGAAACCAAATTAATCAAAAATTTCAATTTTTTTGGTCTTGAAGGAAAAATTTCAAATTTCGCGGTGAGACAATTTTTACTTTTTAAAATATAAAACGAAGTAAATCAAAAATTTCAACTCTTTGGTCCTAAAGGGAAAATTTCGAATTTCGCGGTGAGACAAAATTAATTTTTTAAAATAAGACGAAGTAAATCAAAAATTTCAAATTTCGCGGTGAGACAATTTTTACTCGAGTTTGTTACGCAAATTTTGTGTTTTTTACAACAACGATTTTAAGGACATTCGATTACGGATAAAGTTTAGCGGATTTGATGTCTCTCTTGTGACAGAAACCCGAGAGTACCAGATAATTGAACGAAACAAATCCGCTTTGAAACAAAAACGGATATTGTTATTGCTTTCGAAAAAATACGTCCCCACGCGAAAGATTAACCACCTTGAACGTAAATTATTATTTATCTTTTTTCACGTTTTTGTTAATTTCCTGTTTTTTTTTCAAGACTTCTCAAAAGTCATACGGTCCATAATCCCAAAAAAATTAAAATTAATTTAATTTTCAGAATTTATAAAAAAGAAAATTAATTAATTTTCAAAATTCTAAAACAAATTAAAATTAAACAATTTATAAATTTCCAAAAATAGAAAAACTAAAACAATTTAAAAATTAAAAGAAATTTAAAAAATAAAAAAAAATTAAACATGTTTATAAAATTAAAAAATTTAAAATTAAACATGTTTATAAATTTCCAAAAATAGAAAAACTAAAATAATTTTAAAATTAAAATAATTTAAAAAATTTAAAAATTTTAAAAATAAAAAAAATTAAACACGTTTATAAATTTCCAAAAATAGAAAAACTAAAACAATTTTAAAATTAAAATAATTTAAAAAATAAAAAAAATTAAACATGTTTATAAAATTAAAAAATTTAAAATTAAACATGTTTATAAAATTAAATTTTTAAAAATTAAACAATTTTAAAATTTCCAAAATAAAAAAATAAAAATGATTTATAAATTTTAAAAATCAATTTTTTTTTATGAATTTTAAAATTAAAAAAATTAATTTTTGAAATTTTTAAAATTGATTTAAAAATAAAAAATTTTTGAAATTCATTTAAAAATAAAATTTCTTGAATTTTTTTAAAATTGATTCAAAAATAAAAAATTTTTAAAAATTATCTCAAAACTAATTTTCAGAAAATTTTAAAATTATCCTAAAATAAGAAAAAACTAAATCTATTTTGGTACAAATTACCAGATTTGTCGTTTTTTACTTCCATTCGCTCTTCTTCAGAATTCGAAAATTGCAAAAAAGTACATGTAGTTTTTTTGTTTAATTACAACAATTTTAGAGAATAATTTTAGAAAATCTAAAAGGTCAAAGTAAAAATTTTGGTTTCGAAATTTTCAATCGATGAAGTGACGATTCTCACAGTTCGTCCAAATTGAAGAATCCATCACAGGTAGTGGGAATTACTCATATACAAAAAATATAACTTTTAATTTAGTAAAAAATGCAAATCGTCAGAATTATTTTTTAATTTTCGTCAAAAATCCCAAATATTTATAAAAATGCGACGATTATTACATTTTCGTCACAAATGCGAAATATTTATAAAAATGTGATGATTATGTCACATTTCGCAATTGTTATAAAATCAAAAGTTATTTTTTTGTGTAAAGCATTGACGAAACGTTCTTTTTACTACAGATTGGTAAAAGGTTCCTATTACTACAAAAAATATAACTTTTAATTTAGTAAAAAATACAAATCTTCATTGTTATTTTTTAATTTTCATCACAAATGTGAAATATTCATAAAAATGTGACAATTATATCACATTTTGCAATTTTTACAAAATCTAAAGTTACTTTTTTGTAGAGAAAAACCACATCAAATATATCTTCGATCAAAAATTGGAAATTTAAACATTTAATCTGAATCCTTTGTCACTGAATCGAGCGATACACAAAAAAACATAACTTTTGGTCCTGTAACAATTGCGAAATGTGATATAATCGTCACATTTTTATAAATATTTAATATTTGTGACGAAAAATAAAACAATAGTGAAGGTTTTCATTTTTTACTGAATTAAAAGTTATATTTTTGTAGAGATCTTGGATAGTGTCTATTTCCAACTCAAATCAGGGCTTTTTAGTCACTATCCAAAAACAGCTCCAATACACATTAAAATTCTAACTTTTAGATCTATAAAAATTGCGAAATGTGATATAATCGTAATATTTTTATAAATATTTGACATTTGTGACTAAAATAAGAAATAATTGTCATATTTTTATAAATATTTCGCATTTTTGACTAAAATAAGAAATAATTCTGACAGTTTCTATTTTTTACTGTACCAAAAGTTACTTTTTTGTGTAACTGTATTAAAATCAAAATTTGCAATCTGGAAAAACAAAAATAAAAAATAATGCTTCATTTATTAATAAACCATTGCAAAAATGAATGAGGTTAGAATTCGACTAAATACATTTTTAAGAAAAAAACTGTAAATACCCCAATAATCACTGGATTTGTTAAAACTGAACTCGGCTGAAAAAAAACGGTTGTACAGTATTTACCTCCTAGAAATAATTTCTTCCTAAAAATTTCTGTCCTCTGATTTCATAAAATTCAAATTTTTCCAAATTTTCAAAATAGTCCAAAATTATCGAAAAAAATCAAAAAAAATCAAAAATTACTTTTTAATAATTTTTTTTTGAAAATTTTTCTCTGATTTCGTAATATTCAAATTTTCTGTTTTTGGACGAAATTTTTCAAATTTTCAAAATAGTCCAAAATTATCGAAAAAAATCAAAAATCACTTTTTAATAATTTTTTTTGAAAATTTTTCTCTGATTTCGTAATATTCAAATTTTCTGTTTTTGGACGAAATTTTTCCAAATTTTCAAAATAGTCCAAAATTATCGAAAAAAATCAATTTAAAAATCAAAAATAACTTTTTAATAAATTTTTTTTTAAATTTTCCTCTGATTTCGTAATAATCGAGTTTTTTCGTTTTTGGATTAATCTTTTTAGTTTCCGGATCAGTTATGTCCTAATCAAGGAACTAATAAGATCAATTTTTAGAAATTTGCAAATTAAGATGAATCAAAAAAGACAAATGTCTTAAGGAAAAATCATTCCTGAAAATAATTACTGTACAACCAAAAATAGAGTTAGTTCATAAAACAGCCGAGACTGGACATCAGACGGTCCGCTGGGGCGTTGGAGGACTGGATGTTCTGGGAGGTCTGGGCGATGAGGAACAGGATCTGAGCCCTCATTAAATTGTGGATTCCTGCGGGGAGTTTGTCAAGTTCCCTAGCTACAAGTTGTCCAAAAAGTGAATTTTGACTTTCATCCAATGGAGAAGCAGTAGGAGAAGCCGAAGCCGGAAGATCAATACTACTGGTGCTTTCATTCGAGGACGGTTTGGTCCTTTTCGTTGGAGTCGTCGATGTAGAACTAGAAGAAGTCGAATTAAAAATATTATGAGAATCTTCAGAATCTTCCAGATTGTTGTTCGATGAAGCCGCATTCATCGCAGCCACAAGTTCATTAACTTGATTTTCGAGCTTAACTCTTTTGTGTTGGTTAATCAGCAGATCCAGGGTGCATTGGGGCGTCAAAGAAGGATAATCATCGTCTTCCTGAATCCCCCGTTCTTCGTCAGATTCCTCTTCGAAAAAGTTATTTCTTCTTTTTTGGGCTTGAGAACAAACTTTGTAAAATTCACAATAAGGAATCAGAAATTTCAAAGATTCATAGTAAGGATATGTCGTCGATGGGATTCTACCGTTTTCTTCGTCGGATTTCGTCCTTAGATATTCCACTCGAAATTTCCTCTTGATCGAAATCCATTTTTTGTAAATAGCTTGGACTGAAATTTTTCGTTTTTTTAAATCCTTTTTTTATTTTTTTTAAAATCAACTTTTTAAATTTTTTAAAAATCAATTTTTTTTTACTTTTTTTAAAAATCAATTTTTCTATTTTTTTTTACTTTTTTAAAATCTATTTTTTTTTACTTTTTAAAAATTTTTTAAAATCTATTTTTCTAATTTTTTTTAAATTTTTTAAAATCTATTTTTTCTAATTTTTTTAAAAATTACTTTTTTCATTTTTTTTAAATCTATTTTTTTTGTTTCAAGATACAGTAATGGAAATTTCGTAAAAATAATAACTTAAAGTAGGAAATAACGTTAAGCTCCAGGAGAAGATTTCATATATCCAAAAGTCAGTTTAAAAATTTTAAATTTAACGAAAATTTTTTAAAAAATCTTTAACTTTTCTAAAAATTCTAATTTTATAAAGTTTTTAAATTCATAATTTTATAAAATTTTTAAATTTTAAATAAAAGAAAAAGTTTTTATATTTATAATTTTATGAAATTTAAAAATTAAAAATTTCTAATTTTATAAAATTTTTAAATTTTAAATTAAACAAAAAGTTTTTAGATTTCTAATTTTATAAAATTTAAAATTTTTAAATTAAAAAAAAACTTTTTAGATTTCTAATTTTATAAAATTTAAAAATTAAAAATTAATAATTTTATGAAATTTTTAAATTTTCAAACGTATTTAACAACATTCGTAAAAAACCAACCTTGTGCTTCACTAGCCCCAGCTTCTCTCATTTCATTTTGGACTTCCTTGAATCCTTCGCCTTTTTTATTTTTATTTTTGTAATCCACAAGATCGACATTATAAAGGACAGGTCTTTTGGCAACGGCGTCGATGAGTTTGACGATGTATTCGTGTTCGGAAAGTCCACCGGAGTTGAAAGAATGAGTCAAAACGGGACTTGATCGATCTGACATTTTTTTTTCTGAAAAAAAAAATAAATTTGATCAAAAACGAACAAATACGGAAAACGTCAAATAGTCCATTGTTATGCAACATATCCTTCATAAAAAATTTCTTTGAATTTCAGGAACGAAATAAGAAATACAATCCAAAAAGGGAGATGCTAACGGTCTTGTGCTTATTGTTGCCCTTCGTTCCTCGGCAGCAGGCTGTTCTTTCGTGGTCGCCTAGGTGAAAGAAGCGCTCAAGCTTTTCTTAAAGAACCAGAAACTGAGCTTGTAAGAGAAAAACGAAAAGCATTGCGTGTCAGGACCGTTACTTGAGAACTGGCTTCAGAAATTGTAGAATCAAAAACCTTACGTTCTAACACAAATGACGTTCAAAAAATTAACTATCGAAATCTTAATTGAAAAATTAAACATTATTCGTGTCGGGACCACTACTAAAGAATTTAAAAAACTAAAGTTAAAGAAGTTATAAAATCGAAAAATCTTGGTTCTAATACAAATGACGTTCAAAAAAACAACTATCAACATCTTAATTGAAAAATTAAACATTATTCGTGTTGGGACCACTATCAAAGAATTTAAAAAACCAAAGTTGAGGAAGTTATAAAATCGAAAAATCTTGGTTCTAATACAAATGACGTTCAAAAAATTAACTATCGAAATCTTAATTGAAAAATTAAACATTATTCGTGTCGGGACCACTACCAAAGAATTCAGAAAACTAAAGTTGAAGAAGTTATAAAATCAAGATATCTTGGTCCTGACACGAATGATGTTCAAAAAAGTAATTGCCAAGATGTTAATTGAAAAATTGATTAAATGTCATTCGTTCCAGGATCACTACTAAAACACGGCTTCAGAAATTGAAGATAAAAGAAATTATAGAATGAAAAAACTTTGTTCCTGATAAGAACGATTCTTAAAGGAGTGATTACCAAGAGCATGTTTGCAGAACGAATCGAGGATCATTTATGTTAAGACCGTTATTTAGAGTCCAACTTCAAAAAACGAAAAAAATCATTATATTAAAAAATGTAAGTTTTGACACAAATGATTTGTGAATGATCTGTAACCAAAGTTTTTATTTACAGAATGAATCAATCATCATTCTCGTCGAAAACTACTTGAATTTCGTTCCAAAAACTGAAGCCAGGAAAATAACTGAAACCTAGGTCTCATCACGAAAAGTGATTAAGGTCATTAACCAAAGTTACGGTTATAGAATCAATCAACTATCATTCGTGTCAGGACTGTTTCATATTTTTTACAAAAGAAAATTTAAATTTAAAAAGACGTTGATCCCACCACGAACAATGTTTAAGGTCATTAACCAAAGTTAAGGTTATAAAATCAATCAATTATCACTCGTGTCAGGACTGTTTCACATTTTTTACAAAAGAAAATTTAAATTTAAAAAGAAGTTGATCCCACCACGAAAAGTGATTAAGGTCATTAACTAAATCTAGATTTATAAAACTAATCAACTATCACTCGCGTCAGGACCGTTTCACATTTTTTATAAAAGAAAATTTAAATTTAACAAAACGTTGATCCCACCACGAACAATGTTTAAGGTTTTTAACTAAATCTAGATTTATAAAACTAATCAATTATCACTCGCGTCAGGACCATTTGATATTTATCATCAAAAAACACCAGAATAACCAAACTAAAAACACCTGATCTTACTATGAAAAATGCTTTATTCATTTTTTCAATGAACTTGAATAATGACGTTTTAATTTTTACGATGAATTTAACAAAAAAATTCCAATGTTACGAAATTTTTTGAACATTTTCTTACAAAAAATCGAACTTTTCATAGTTTTTTGTTCCTATCGGTTACAGTAAGATTTTAAAAAAACAAAAATTTCATTAAAAAAATAATATTAAAGAAAATTCAAAAATTGACAGAATTTTGATCTGGTTACGAAATAGACAATTCAGAAATCGATCGTTAATTGAATGATAAAAACGAACAAAACTGTAAACTGAGAAATCAAAAAATACCGTAATTATAAAATATATTTTAAAATCATTGTAAAAAATAAAATTTTAAATTCAAAAAAATTATTTTTATTAATTTCTAAAATTTTTGAAATTAAATTAAATTCCAAAAATTTTCTACCGTATTCTGAAAAATTTAAATAATTTCGAAATTTTCTATACCATTCTGAAATTTTCTATCAAATTTCCAAATTTTCTACCGTATTCCAAGAACTTTAAAAAATTGTTTAAAACGCTGTAAAAAATTTCGAAATTATTTTAATTCCAAAAAATTTAAATAATTTCGAAATTTTCTACACCATTCTGAAATTTTCTACCGTATTCCAAAAACAAAATAATTTCGAAATTTTTTAGTGTTTTAAAAAATTTTTAAATTCTAAAAAACTTAAATAATTTCGAAATTTTCTATCAAATTTCCGAACTTTCTACCGTATTCCAGAAACTTAAAATAATTTTGAAATTGTTTACAATATTTAAAAAATTTTTTAAATTCCAAAAAATTTAAATAATTTCGAAATTTTTTAAATTCCAAAAAATTTAAATAATTTCGAAATTTTTTATACCGTTTGGAAATTTTCTACCAAATTTCCGAATTTTCTACCGTATTCCTGTCTTCCAAAAATTTCCGCAAGAATCTAGATTATTTCGAAATTTTTTACATCGTTCTGAAAATTTTCCAAGATTCCACAAATTTCGCAATATTCTAACTTCCAGATTCAAAAGTCTTCAAAAACTAAAAACTACGAACAAGAACCTAAAACTGGATAGTCTTAAATACTGTAGTTATAGAATACATTCAAAAAGATTTTGGAGCATTACATAATCCAGCGTGTTCCAAGGGTTCCGGACGCGGGATGGGCTGAAGAAAAACCATCGAGGAACAGGAGACTGGCGGCTTGTTTGTATTGTCCCGATTGGATTGCGAGAAGAGGCAGGATCTTTTGACGCTAGCAGTTTTTCCAATCCCAGTTGGCGGACGAGTCGATGAAACACACTCGTTGAGCAAACTGTGAATACGGACCGGAAGAAGTCTGGTTCAAGTTGCGATTGGAAGTCTGAGTGCTCGCGCGATCTCGAGTGACAATGGAAGAATAAAGAAAAATTTTTTAAGAAATTTGAGTCTTTCCGGAACTCGCTAAAACTGCAAAAAAGACAAAAGAATGATGATCGAACAAAACTCTGATAAGACTTGAAGAAACGTTTTCGACTGAACGAAAAGCTCTCTTCTTCGGACCGATAATAAAAGCTACAGCACTAATCAACAAACACCAAGCCTTTTTATTTATTTCACATTCTTTTCAAGATCATGAGGACTCGGGAAAGTGTGTTTTCTAAGAATTTCCAAAGATTCAAGATCGAAAAAATCCAGAAAATTCATGAATAAAAATAAAAAATTACAAATTAAATATTTCGAAACAAATAATGACTTTACCAAGAAATCCCAACACGAAAATCGAACTTAGTAAATTTAATATTTTAATTAAAATTCTATTTTCAAGATCATGAGGACTCGGGAAAGTGTGTTTTCTAAGAATTTCCAAAGATTCAAGATCGAAAAAATCCAGAAAACTCGTGAATAAAAATAAAAAATTACAAATTAAATATTTCGAAACAAATAATGACTTCAAAAAAGTCCCAACACGAAAATTAAACTTAGAATTTTAATCAAAAAATCAAATTTTTTAAATTATTGAAATTTAGCAAATTATATTTTTTAAATTTTAAAAAACTTTTAAATAAAAATTTTTAAAATCGCAAGTTTCGGAACGAAAATTACTAAGTAATCAGTTAGTTATTTAAAAATATAAAAATCAAAATTTTAAAAATGCTAATTTCGAAAAAAAATTCCGTTCGAGAATCTTTGGAAATTTTTCTTTTTCGCTTCAATTTTGATTAAAATTCCGTTCTTTTTATTGCTTTTTATATTTTTAGGATCAATATAGATCGAAACATGCACTTATATAAAAATAATGAAAATAATAAAAATAATTCAATTTTATTTAAACTTTTAAAAAAATTAAATTTTATTTTAAAATTGATAAAAATTACTTTGTAAATTTCGAACAGAAAATTTCCCAATTTTTAAAACATAAAAATTACATTTTTCTTTAATCGAAAATTTCCCAATTTTTAAAACATAAAAATTACGTTTTTCTTTAATCAAAAATTTTCCAATTTTTAAAATACAAAAATTACGTTTTTCTTTAATCGAAAATTTACTAATTTTTTAAATACAAAAATGATGTTTTTCTTTAATCAAAAATTTCCCAATTTTTAAAACATAAAAATTACGTTTTTCTTTAATCAAAAATTTCCCAATTTTTAAAACATAAAAATTACGTTTTTCTTTAATCGAAAATTTACTAATTTTTTAAACATAAAAATTACATTTTTCTTTAATCGAAAATTTCCCAATTGGAAAAAAAGGATAAATTTACACGTTTCGCGAGAGCGAGGAAGAAGAAAGACGACCTCACTATCAGAACTTGCCATCAGATTCGACACGTTTGATTGTCTCCAAACACGACCTAGATCGGGAAGGCACTTGTTTCAGATCTAATCCCGCTAACGAGCGTGCATCCCTGAGAGAAGCAGAGGAAACCCGAGATCGCGACTCGAGATTTCCCTCAGAAATGTTTGACCGCCTTTGATTTGATCACTGTTGTGTCGTGGAATCCTCAGGGTTCGCATTTAAAACAAGAAGATATTAAAACAGTTCAACATACCACAAAAACATAATTTTTGATTTTGTAAAAATTGCGAAATGTGATATAATCGTTACATTTTTATAAATATTCGGGATTTGTGACGAAAATTAAAAAATAATTCTGATGATTTCCATTTGTTACTAAATTAAAAGTTATATTTTTTGTAGTAATAGGAACATTTTACCAATCCGTAGTAAAAAGAACGTTTCGCCAATGTTTCACAAAAAAATAAATTTAGGTTTTATAACAATTGCGAAATGTGACATAATTATCACATTTTTATAAATATTTGACATTTGTGATGAAAATTAAAAAATAATTGTGACGATTTCTATTTGTTACTGTATCAAAATTATGCTTTTCCGCGTACAACGATAATACATGTGCTTCGGAATGTGAATCTGGTTCCAACGCGAGATCTCCAAAGTCCATGGAGATCCGTTTGCCCTTGAGAAGGAGTCCAGTGAGGTTCATATCTTCAGTATTTAAGGAAGTCGCGAAATCCCTCACAACTGCATGACAGAAATTACTATTACTACTTAAGTTTTTTTTATTATTGTGTTTGTTTCCTGCATTAATTTATTGTTTCCCATTTTTAGATTGCTTACATTGTACCGTAATCTTGCTGTATCGAAATAAATAAGAACTACTGCTGTCTAGCGATGGGATTGCGCAGATTACGTCAAAATCCACAACATGCAAATAAAAATCATTAATAAATGTGCAATATTCCTCCCTCGGGACATTTACTCTCTTCCATTTGCCATGTTGTTGTGTTTCACAATTGCTACAGTAGCTACAGTACCGAAGGATCTGATGACTTTGTGGTGTAAGTAAAATACGTAAAATCCAAATACCATATGATTCCCCTCAGGAAGTCTCCGCTCTGTCAACCAACGCGTCCAGATCGCAATATCTCCTTTTTTTGTCCATATTTTTCAGACTAAAGTCAGGGTTGGGTCCCCCGTTTGATTTGACTGTCGTCCTATCCTGGTGCTGAATCCCAGTGGACCGCCACTGTTGGCATTCTATGAGAATGTGGCTCATAGTTGGGAGAAGTCGTGGTTCGTTACGCCACTACCCTGAATTCCTCAACCCCCTGGGTCCGGGTGGGTCTGCTAGCACCGGGAGTCGAACCCGGATCTCGTGAATTTGAATTCACGTGTACCACCATTGTACTATCCAAAAATTTTTATTAAGTCAATTGTTTTAATTTAATTTATAAAAAAATTAAAACATGGATAAAGCCTTGGAATAGAGCTCCTGAAGAGCAATGAAATTGTCCTGGATTCTGGAGCCGCTTTTGTTGATGATTTGGTTGCTGACAGAGTCTAGAAGGAGTTTGAGGTTTTTGAGGGTCTTCGAAATTTCCTTATTTCTTGGGGAATTTTGGTTTTCTCTCTCGAAATAAAGCCAGGCGGTTCCGTGTTCGATCAACTTCAGGATCTGGAATCTGAGGCTGATTAGCTGATCCAGATCCTCTTGGCTTAGGAATTCCCTGCCGTTTTTTCTAATTTCCGACGTCTTGGATACGTTTTTGATTTCGTTTCTGGCTTCTACACAAGGGTCCATAAAATTTTTGCCGAAATAAACGGGAATTTCGGACGGTTTTAGAACCTTCAGATTCGTGGGGACTTCGTAATCATAGCAATTCCAAATGTCGTCATTTCTGTGATACCAGGTTAGTTTGCATTCGCCACATCTAGCATAGAAGTACGAACGTTGATCACTCGTCGGAAGAGGGAAGTAATTTCCACAAAGACAATGCCCATATTTGGCAGCTCCTTTCATGCAGTGGAACTTATCTAAAAATTATTTTTTCTTAAAATACAATTTTGTAAAATTCTCTAAAAAATTTTAAAATTTACTAAAAATACAGAATTTCGTTTTGAAATTATTTCGCAATAATTTAAGTTTTGTTTTTTATAATATTTTGAAAAATTCTACGTACAAAAAACTTAACTTTTGGTACAGTAAAAAATAGAAACTGTCACAATTATTTTTTAATTTTAGTCACAAATGTCAGATATTTATAAAAATGTGACGATTTTGTTCATTTTCGTCACATTTCGCAATTGTTATAAAACCTAAAGTTATTTTTTTGTGAAACATTGGCGAAACGTTCTTTTTACTACAGATTGACAAAAGGCTCCTATTACTACAAAAAATATAACTTTTAATTTAGTAAAAAATACAAATCGTCAGAATTATTTTTTCATTTTCCCCTAAATATCAAATATTCACAAAAATGCAACCATTGTGTTACATTTCGCAATTTTTCCAAAATTAAAAATTACAAACTTTTTGAATATACTTACATTGTTCTTCGAACTTGGGGAGCCAGACTTTGATATGATCGCAGGACATTGGGAAATGGGGTGGTTGGAGGCAGGTTTGGCAGAAGGCGACACAGCAGTTCTTGCATCTGACGGACAGGGCTTCT
>SWDT01000260.1:0-89164 GCA_009193035.1 Halicephalobus mephisto | reverse complement strand
GATTCCAAATCGAGATTTATTTTTCAAGAATTCAACTTTGGTAAAAATTTATTTTTTTAAATGAGATCTTTCAAAATTCAGCAGAGATTATTCGAACCGTATACAATCAAGATTTTTTTTAACATTTTGAAGATTTTAGAAATTTCTTTTGGAACAACTTCTTCATAACACCGAATTTATAACTTTTATTTCAAAAGAAAATTGATAATACTCATAGTTTGATTATTTCAATTCTGAGTGCTCTGATTGTTGGGAGAACTCATAGGTTCAGAATCCCGAAACTCATTGACGAATGTCATCGCAGAAAGAGCAAGTGACTAGCGAACTATGACGCAGTTCACATTTTCCTTCAGAATCCAACTGATGAAGTAATGTCTACAAAAATGTATTCTACAGCAACCAGATCTCTAGTAATTGTAGGAAACTAGAAAAGATATTACTTGCGAACCCTCTTGGGATGTACGTCAGTAGTATATATATGGTGTTTCTGGCGCACCCATTTACCCAGATACCCCACCATCAAATTTTACCCCTTTTTAAGCCATTTCCCCCCTTTTTTCACCTTAAAATAGGCGAAAACCTTCAAAATACAGTGCAAAATAGGCATTAAATTTTTACCCACTAGCAAATTTGACACTTTTTCAGCCATTTTTCACCTTAAAATAGGCAAATCTCTACTCAAAAACACTCATTCCAATCTGGGAAAACTCTGGCTCACCCAAATCGCCCTCCTTCCCATTTTTGCTTTAAGCCTTTAAATTTGAGCGATTTGGCTGATTTTTGTGAACTTTGACGTTTGCAGGTTTTCTATTTGTAAGTAAAAATGATCACCTCCAATCCGGAAAAACCCTAGCTCATCCAATGAGTCGAGAGACGCGTCAAGTGTTTGGTGTCTTTCAACTCTTATACAGATTCAAAGCAGCGCGCTTTTTTCTTGGCGTTATGCAACAAATGTTTGTCCGCCAATTAGCATACTTTTTGCATCTTGCTGTGTTTATAGCCACCCTTTTCTGCTTTATTTGCAATTTGTTAATATGTGATTGATATTTTAAGGATAGACGTTTTTGGGGAATAAATTGAGCTTGAAAAAACCTCCCAGGTTTCATCAGTCTCGCATTTTAACTTCGAATATTTCACTTTATAGAGTAATTTTACATTTCTTCACGTCGTTTCAATAGGTTTATTCATTAATTTTAGAGTTCAAATCAAACCATGCACCTGAAAGTCTATTTAAAAGACCACAAAGAAGTGGAGCATGACTCGGGAAAATTACAGTCGACGACCGGGTTTGCTCTTTAGTTGATTTAAATCAACTCAAAAAGTACTATTTAGGCAACTATTGAGCAACTTCAGGCCAAATTGCACGAACGCTTCAAAATTCAAGATGATCACCAGCATTTGTACCTCAACGACAAGCGAATTGACATGGAATCTGGTAGCTTAAATGATGTCGGTGTCACAGGAAAAGATTCTCTTATATTGGCAAGTTTATTTTTTATTTCGCACTATTTAGGCAAGGTTTTTGGGATTCAGCTATTTTTATAGCTAGAATGTATCAAAATTTATAACAAAATCAAATTCATATCACTATTTTTTGACTATTTGGGCATAATTTTCGACACGCGCTCTGTTAAGTTTACATTTGTGGCTAGAATGTTATAAATATGCATCGATACTTCAGTATTACTAATATTTTTGATTTTAGAGACATTCCTTTCCTCACAATGGCCTGTCTACGTGTTAATGGTGCAAAACTTTCGTGAAGCAAAGGATAATAGGACCAAGAAAGAATATGCAATCACAGCTAATGAGAAATCCAAAACATTGGAACAAACCGGACTTTTTGATGCTTATTCAATTATGCACTTGAATGGATTTATTTCTGCAGAGAGTATGCCACATTCCTGGACAAGTTCCGACTTCCATCAAAGAGGCTGCTAAATCGTTCTTTATTCGCAAATTCAGCGATAAATTGATCGACGTTGAGTTCAAGAACAAACCCTCAGGTACGCATAAATTTATTAATTGTTGGTTTTGATTTTTAAAAAATGTTTAGGTACTCGTTCTGGAGCGATATGTATTGTTAGTTTCAATGAAATTCAGCGCGTGTTTTACGTCAAAACGAATCACAACGCATCGAGTATTTCGAGTAAGTTCTTTGATACGATTCAATATTTTTATTTATTATTTAAGAATAAAAATTTTTAGTTACTCAGCGTGGTCCTCTTAGTATGATCGAATTGTTTATCTACAAATTTTTGGAAATCCTCAGCGTTGGAGCCGTTGTTGAATTCATCCCAAATGTTGTTGCATCTGATAGAATCGTATATATTTGTGGTGAAGAAATATCCGGATTCAAAACTATTGCAATGCTGGAAAAGGATTGGTAAATGTCTACCTATTTAAGATTAGTTTACATTTCCAATCGATGCGTATTTAGGGTTGATTTCGAACCCAAACTAGTCAGAACGCAAGAAGCATTTGCGAAAGGTATCGTTCAATTATCGCTTTTGACGCAAATTCTCGGACTTGACGATCTGAATGCTGAAAATATTGGCTTCAACGAGCACACTGCTTCCTTCCATATCGTGGATTTTCGAACAGGTTTTATCGATAGTTCGATCGGTTTCGAAGGAATAAATCGACCAAAAACTGCGATGAGTTTGGTTGCTCAGCTGAAGATGAATTTAGGACGGTTTTTAGATTTAGTTAAGGTACGTATTTTTTTGTATTAATTGAGAAGATAATGAATTCTGTTTTTGGAAATGACGTTCGAGGAACAGCTCAAAATTGCAAAGGAGTGCATCGCTCAATGGGAAATCAGTTCAAAACTGGATGTAGCCCTCGAAAAGCTGGACGAAGGAAAGGAAGTCTTCAATCGAGCGGATTTACTTTTCAACAAGGGAACAGAAAATCTCAAAGAGTACATCACTATTGTTCGTGAAAAGATCAATCAAATAAATAATTTATGATCTCTTCGTTGAATTACTGTAATTAAATTTGGAAGTCACTGTACAAAATCAAAACACACTCTTTGTAATGACTGATTCGAATAAAGAATTGAAATTTTCATTCTCATAAATGGCTTACTTCAATTTGAATTTGATATCCAACGAATCAATCTTTGAATATTCGTTCCTACATGAGTTTTTAGACAAGAACTATGAAATTGGGTTAGTAAAATTGGATGGAGCATTGGAAATTAACAAGAAAATAAATATAAATTTTACAAATAACAAATTTTATTACATTGTTAATGGAGTTGATCAAAATAATAATTTAGTTAAAGAAGAAAAGTTTATAGATATTCCGAATGGTAAATATGATGTATGACTCAACAAGTAATAATCCTGATGAATCTTGGACTGAATTTAGTGGAAAACATGTTTCTTCAGCGTTTTGTGCAGTTATAGTTGATTTCAATGGTCAAATTATTGATATTGAAGTTTATAGAGGCTATAATGCCGATGTGAAATTCAACGATTATATAATCAAAATGTGTGACTATTTGATTAATCTAGAAGATAAAAATATGAAAAAATTAACAAAAGAACAATGGAGATTATTTAGTAAAAGCATAAAATGTCCAGGATGTAAAGAAGAATACTCAATTCGAAATCCAAAAGTAAGAGATCATGATCATTTTAGTGGAGAATTTAAAGAACCTTTGTGTAATAACTGCAATTTAAAAAATAAAAAGGCAAGATTCATTCCAGTGCTTTTCCACAATTTGAAAGGTTATGACTCTCACTTGATTTTGAGTTCAATAAATGAAGAAATAATCAAGTGTTCAAATATAAATGTAATTCCGAACAATTCGGAAAAGTATATCAGTTTTAGTTATAGAAAACCAAGAAATGAAAATTCGAAATTGACATATGAAATTAGATTTTTGGATACATTCTCATTTATGGCTTCAAGTTTAGATTCTCTGAACAAAAATTTGATAGATGATCAATTCAAAATAACTAAACAATTCTACCAAAATGAAGAACAATTTAAATTAAAGAAAATACATAGAATCCTGACTTTTAAAGAGAGTAATTGGATGGAAAAGTACATAATGTTGAATATAAACCTGCGCAAGAAGGCTAAAAATGACTTCGAGAAAGACTTCTTTAAATTGATAAATAATGTAGTGTTTGGAAAAACGATGGAAAATATCCAAAATAGAGTAGATATTCGATTAGTAACTGATGAAAATAAAGCTCTAAACTTGATAAGAAAACTAAACTTTAAGAAAAGTATAATAATTAATGAAAACTTGTTAAGTATTGAATGGAGAAAACAAGTTTAGAATTTAATAAACTAATTTATGTGGGATTCGGTATTTTGAATCTAACTAAATACCTAATGTATGAGTTTCATTATGATATTATGTTAAAGAAATATGGAAACAAAATAAGATTATGCTATCAAGATTTTCATTTTTCACTGCGATATTTATTGCATTCATTGTTTTTATCATCATTTTCATGTATTAGTTTGAAAATTTCAGAAAAGACAATTTAAAAATAATTGTAAAATCGTTTAGTATTTGAAAAAAGACTCCACCGAAGTATTTGGAGAATCAATCTTGCTATTTATTGAAGAATTGAATATTATCAAGATCTAGAAATCTGGGAAATTGTATTTTAAATAGAATAATAGAATTACAAGTTTAAAAGTAATAAAATTCACCAGAATTTCAAAACATTTCTGTATTGATTAATATATTTCAATGAAATGAATCTAGTTTGACTGTGATGCTTTAATTTCCTTAATAAATCACCATCATAAAACCAGAAGTCGCCCTTGCCCAATTATGGAATGTAGTTTCGTTGAGATAGTATTTCCTTTATCCTTGCAATGAAATTTTAATCCATGTATTACAAATGGATTTTGAAAACCCATCATGAAGGGAATTTTGATTGATTAAGAGATGAAAATTACCTAGGGTAAATTGATCGATCATGATCTGTGGGATGCACTGACACGTGCGGCCCCTGAAGAATGAAATATGGGGAAACGCGGCTCTACAAATTTGTCCTGATGAAACTACTTCAGTTTTCGTGTTTCCCTTACGCACAATATAGTCCAAAAAATCTTAAAAGGTTGTTTCGAATATTCCAAAACACTAATGATTTTTCGACCAATGACCAGTAGGAGCTGATTCCGTCATCATCCATGATCTGCAGCTGGAAATGCTCTCCATCTTTTTTGCTTCTGACGTTTCCTAGTTCGTCAAATAACACCCATTTTTCGATTTTTTCTTTTGCGCGGAAAATGGTTTCGTGTGATATCTTTATTTATGTAATTGTTCCCGATTAATCTTGAGTTTATTTTTCATCCGAGGATAGATTTTTGACATCAATTTCAGGGAAGATCCTTGAATGCACTCTGGATCGGCTTCCAATGAATATGAAAGAGTTGCAACGTCCTCTGGGGATAACCGGGAGATCCCTATCATTGAAGAAGAGGCATTGCCTGAGGGTTTTATTGAAGAGAAAGTCCAGATCGACAGGAGAAAATTGGAGGCCATGATTACAGGTTCGTTTAAATTAAAATTGCTGAATAATTTACTTTTATAGGAAACTGTCATGATCAAAAACTTCCTTCAGCTTTTCAATTCTTCCCAACAATCGAAAAAGAAACGGGTACTCGGATTTCCTGGCCATCAAAGTTGAAAATTGGAGCGAAAACCAAAAAGGACCCTTTTGTAAAGATTGTCGGTTTTCCTGAGAACGTGTCTAAAGCTAAAGAAGCTATTTCTGGGTTGCTGAAGGTCAAGAAAGACAGAATCACACTCAAAATGGAGATTGGCCATACTTCTCATTCTCATATCATCGGGAGAGGAGGAAAGAACACCCAAGATGTCATGAGAGAAACGAGCTGTCATATTCATTTCCCTGATTCAAACAAGCACAATGACGTTGAAAAAAATAATCAGGTATCTATTGCCGGAGGTGTTGCTCAAGTGGAACGAGCCCGAACAAAACTTAGGTTGATTTCGCCGATCGCACTGAACATCAACGTCGAAGTGAATCCTCAGATTTCGGTCAACTGTAATGACCTTCAAAGGAAATTAGCTTGTTCTGAATTTTCATGCCAACTATCCATTGTCAATTCTGTAATCCAGTTGACGATCAAAGGTTCTGTTCAAAACGAAGATGCGATAACTAACACTATCAACAAGTTTCTGAATCTACTGACAAGTATCGGTTATTCAACGAATTCTGCCATTTGTCTTTCCAGTTTTGACCTTCGACCGACACTGCTTCAACCGAATTACGGACTCTTCAGTCTCAACACGATCCGATGGATCGCCTTCCACACAAAAACCCAGATGCAGTTTAGCCCGCAGGGGAGTTCGATCCTTGTCATGGGAGCGGCTCCGTCGGTCTTTGCTGCCCGAAGATATCTGACTGTAAATCAGTTTTGATTTCTACAGTAACAATTAAGTTAATTTCAGGGGTTACTTCCGGTCTCGATTCAATTTGAGAAGCCGGCTGATGCACCTCTAATCAGACAAAATATACGAACGATCGAAACGAAATACAACGTAAATATTGGAGAAAAGAAGAAATCAAACGGAAATGGAAGTGAATTGGTTTGTTTTTTTGATTTTCATTGGGTGTGACTTCTTGAATTCAGCTGACTGTGGTCAGAAGTTACGAAGCCAATATAAGCAACGTCTACGCAGCCAGACAACAGCTTCTTCAATCAGATCCAAGCGAAGCTATCCACGTTTACGAATATGCCTTTATGCAGAATTTCCTCGAGTTTGAAGATTTTTAGTTTAACGAAATACCGTATACCATTTTAGAAAAGTCAAAGATTCAGTGACCCCGAAACCAGGGAATCCTTCCTCCCAGTCAATACTGGACATCGATACACATTCCCGACCCTCTTCTTGCCTTCCGCTTTTCTCTGAATGTCGAAATCATCAAAATTTCTCTATTCCTAATAGTTTTGAACCATTACATTCTGACCGAAGTTCTCCGGTCTTTCTAGTTAGTGAGATAGTTTGGAGAACTCTTGATCAAATTTCCATAATTTAGGAACTCTGTAAAAGCCGAGATCCAGAACTTCCAAAGGGTTCGCTTTCGGATAAATCCAAAAAGTAAGTAATTAAATAATTATACTTTATAATGAACACGACTAGTGTTGTAAAAGCTCCTAGAACCTTCCAGGAATTCAGGAAAATATTTAAAGTATTCCATAATTTAGTGAAAACTCCTGGAACTTTTTTAAAATTTCAGAATTCAGGAAAAGAATTTAAAACTATCAAGGATTTCATAAAAAATTTCAAAATGTCCGAAAATCGAATAAATTTTTTGGGATTAAAATTTGAAATCAGAGAATTCTGAAAAATTCTTCGAAAATTATAGAAATTAGTATTAAAATAATTTCAAAAGATTATTCATTCGTGAATTTTACAATAAGCGGAAAATCCTAGTTGAAATTCATTCATTTTTCAAAAAATTCAAATTTTGGAAGATCTTCACTTTGCCGAAACTTATTATTTTGATTTTTTGAATCCGAATCTTTCGAAATTTGGTGGAGACTTTCATAATTACTATTTCAAATCAAGAGTTTGTGGATTTTTAATAATGTTTGAGAAACTCCTGGGACAATTTCGTTCCAAAGTGCATTTCTAAGATTTATAATAATACGATGATTTTAGCGAAATTTGGAGAGCTCCAGGTCTTGAACGACAGTTAGCAATGGATAGAGAGAAAATGCTCTTGAAAGCGAATCAGGCGACCTACACTCAGGAAATCACAGACGTCAGACAGCCGACTGACCTTTGGTCCGGTTACGGTTTCAGTAATTCTCTCCCAGCTGACATACTAAAACTTGGATTGAAACAAATCTGGGAACAGCCAGAAAACACCGAATACGGTTTCGGAGCCACTACATCCATAAGCAAGGAAATGAAGACCGGGAGAACTGCCGTGGACAACAAAGGGAAAGGATTGGCATCTGTTCGAGAAGAAGAAGAACTTAGTGACTACACTCAGAGTCTGAGTTCGAATTTTTCATCACCTTCCCAGACAACGAAGGATTTTCCTCTTCCTTCGATCTTCAAAAGACCCACCTTTGCAGCTTCTGCAGGTGTCTTCGAGTCCACCCCTTCAAGCCTCAACAACGACATCTCCTGGGACATCGAGATCTTCGTGGACCCAGCAATGGTTCTCTCTCAGCTGGGATGTAGTGAGTACCTCCCTCAGTTCCGGGACCAGGAAGTCGATATGCAGGCCTTCTTACTTCTTGATGAGCAGAATCTGAAGGACATCGGGGTTTCAACCATGGGGGCTCGGAAGAAAATATTCAATGCCATTTTAAGTAGGTTTCCAATTACTTTTGCCAGTAAAATATGATTTCAGAACTCCGTGATTCTGCTCGCAAACACGGTTATTCCATTTAATCCTTGCCACTAGTTGTTTACCGGTAAAATTACAGTAATCTCGTTCAATTTTCAATGTAAAGCTGAAATAAAATATTTTAAAATTTCCTAACCTTCTGACTCATGATTGAAAATTTTATGGATGACAATGAAGTCAATTCATCGACATGGGACCTCACTGTTTACGTCTTGGTAATAAAAGGAGTGTCTCTCGTGATGGAAGGTTTCATTAAAGTAGAGACTATAGATTGCTATTATATTGAATATATAATAAAGCAAATGTCTTTTTTGATGGAAAATTTCTTTACGGAAGTAGATTTTAGGTTTCTACTACATTGACTGTGTCATAAAAGAGGTTGTTTATAGGGCATTCCTAGTATATTAGTAATTCCCGGGTACTCTTTTTCTCTTCCCTACAGTAATTAAAACAAGACAAGAGAAATTCAGATTCAAGTCCGTTGGTCTAACTTTACGGGGCAGCGTCTAAAGTTTTATGCAGGCCGTTAGAGGGATTAAATCCCATCTTTCACGCCTACTTCCTGATGAAGAAATCTCTTTCACTTCTATGTATGTAATTCACTACAATAAATATACTCTCGCTCTATCTTTTCAAGGTGTGAAGTACTTTCTTCTTACACTATCTCAAATGCTATTATTTATCAGTTGTTGGTTTTTAAAAGTTTACGAATTTCTAACTGGTTTGAATTCGATTTACATATCAAGTCTTTAATACTGAATGAAACTGAAGTGAATGAGAGTTACAAAATCCAGATAAATAGTGATAGCGTAGAAACGAACAATAATTTTGGCGCTATCTTTCGTTAATCATGGGAATTCCCTCTTTTTCTCAATCCTTCGTTTCGGGACCGTCGTTATCAGACTGGACATGGAACCCAAATACCCTTTTGATAAAATCGAGCTTATTTGAACCTTAGATTTTCGAACTTGAGTGCCTTCGAAATTGATTCGAATTTTTTGGTTTTATAATTCGAATTGGCTCGAAACTCACTTCACAGGTGTGAAACTGACAACTTTTATTATAAATTCAGCTACTTAAGGTTTCACACTTGACAAGGGTGAAGAGATTTCTAAAGTTGAGTAAGTTTATGTATTTCTTTGTTCAAAAAGTTTCTTTGTTTTGTAAGGGATTTGTTTCGCGCAATCGATATACTGCAGCTGAGTTCACGAAAGCTGAGCTCAGTTCCAGGGACACTTGGTTATGCATCCCGGCACATAGTTCTTCATTTTGTGCCCATGGCTACTACTTCTCGAGTCTGTCCGTCGGTAGAGAGGAGACCAGTTAAGAACTGGCCCTATTTGGAACCAAGCCATAGTCTAACAACTTTTTGAACATGTTGCTCTTAGTTTATTTTTTATGAGCTTAAGATTCACCCAGAATCTCGAGTTCTTTGTCCTTACAAGGTTGGGAATCCCCGATGGAGACAGGATACTTTTATTGGGTCTTGGTTCCAAAGGGGAGGGCGTGTCGCGGGATTCTGCCCGAGAATTCATCTCTGACAACTGGGACACTCTTTTGCACATTATTTGCCATCGTAGAAATTACTTTTTCCTTGTGACTTTAATATTCATGTTCCTAACTTTTACATTATTAGAATGTCCTAGAATATAGAAAAAGATTTTTGAACCTTTGGGGATGTGGAACTTTCTAAAATCTCAGAATTTTCTGAAACTTTTGTAAATTCCCTAGAATTCCGTCGAAAGTTCTAGGATTCTACAGAAGTTTTCATAATCTAATGAAAACTTTAGGAACTTTTGGAGATTTTATGGAAACTTCCGGAATCCTCTGGAATCTTACAGGAATTTCTGGAACATCCTGGAGTCCAATAGAAACTTTCCAAGTCTTTTGAAATCTGGGAATCCTGAAAAGTTTCAGAAAGTACTGGAGTTCGTGTTGAAAAGATTTCGTAACAATCCCATTTCTAACTTTTATAATGATACGATTTCAGGCTTTTCTAATGCATTGATGGGTCAACAACAGTCTTCTTTCGTCGTCGAGATTGCCTCTTCTCGATACGGCAAATTCCAGGTATGTGCTGTTTAAACCGATATATGGCTTTCTGGAATTCAGGAAAACCCAGTTTAGCCGAATGTTTTGGGTTAGATGAAATTTAATTTCCGTTTTTCCCTTTGCCGTTTTGGGTTATTTGAATTTCTCATTGAATCTGAATATCCAATATAGAAAAGACGATTCCAATTTCGAGATAAGTTCCATCCGAAAATAAAATTCAACAAACGAATCGGTCGCCTTGCTTTTAATTTGTTTTCTGTCCCAAAGCAAATTGCATTAATTTTATTGAACTTGATGAAATGTTCCCGAATAGCTTCCCTAAATCATTGAATTTGCGAAGTCCATCAATGGAAAAATTCAATTGACAATACTACTTTGGGATTTTCCAGAGCCTGCCCCAGAAAGATCCAGATGACGAAGCATCCCAGCAATGGAGAATTACAGTAAATCCGGCTTCGGAATTTGCGGCGACAGAGCAGCTGAAATCCCTTATTAATCGTCTTTACCATCTCCAGAAATTCCTATCACCTTCGGATGTTCGTCAACTTGTGACTGCCCTACAGTACCTGGATACAAGTCATGAGTTGTGGCTTCCATTGCTGACAGTAATATCCAATTCGACGGCTTTTGCCTCTAATCAAGTCAGTTTTCTGGAAAAACTCATATTGATTCTCTCAAAAAGCCCAATTTTCCTCCTTTTTCGTTTTCGACAACTATGAACAATAACTTTGAAAAGCCCAAGTGGAGAAAATTGCGAAAGCTTTAGTCTGGGACAACTATTTGCGACTCATAGGCATTCAGGTCAAGGGAAGCACAAAAATGACGAGTTTTCTGCTTCCCTGAGTTTACAAGCTTGTTTGTAATTAATCGAGCAAAATCTGGTTTTCAGGTGCTCTTGAGGGATTTCGGAGTTGTCAGACGAATCGTAGACCTTTTCTGTGATAAGGATCAAAACTGGCCGAAATCCTGTAGGGTGATGCTTCTCCAGTGCATAGCTAACATGGCAGTAGATGTAGCTAATGAATCTGTTTTGAAAAGAGCTATCCCGTTTATAATCCGGAGGATGGATTCAAGTGTCGACCTGGAGTGTGTGGTTGCCCTTCAAGGACTAACTAACCTTTCCCTGAACATCACTCCTTCACAAATCCCAATATTCCTCCCGGCTATTCCTCATTGCTTAAATAAGCTTTGGGTCAAGGGAGAAGTCAACCTCCACTCCCTCAGACTACTAGTCAACCTCAGCTGTTGTCCTGATATTGTTCCAAATATTCTTGCAGCCAAAGCTGTTACTGGATTGCTTTCTATCTTTGATACAGACAAAGAAGACATTCTGATGAGGGCAATCACGTGGATTCTGTGTATGAGTTCTGCTGTGGAAGCTCTAAGCATCCATTACGACCAAATCGCTCCACTCAATCAAGATCCATTTAGAAATTCCAACTACACACTTTACCACTCACTTTATGGTACGAAAGGAAAAGCAGAATTGGAGAACAAGATTAGGGAATTGACATCATCCAAGAACCTGGAGATCGCAAACAAGAGCGAACGTTTACTGGAGATCCTGAGACAAATCGCCCCGATGAGGACTTCTTGTGCCAGTTTGAATAGATTGATTAACTAATTTTTAAATTCCAAATGTAATTTCACTTACATTTTATTTTTGACTGCAAACACCGGTATTTTAATAAAATGCTTTATTTTCACACATGGTTTTATTGATTTGTCTCTGGAGACACACCCTTTCTTTTTGGAAATAATTCGAGTGACCAGATATGGATCACGTGAAAACCTCCGATGATCCTCATTTGATGTACTTTCTTGGATTACTGGAAATCCCTCCAATAATTCCTAAAAGCTTGGCAGAAGGTGAGGTTGTCAGATCGACAGAAGAGAGGATAATCGATAACATCGAGTGTGCTCAACTTTCAGGTTTGGTTTTTTCATTTTATTTTTGTTCATATGAAATTTTCAGGTCATTTGGCAAAGAACTCAAAGAAAGCTTCTCTAGTAGTAGTGAATATTTCACATCATGATATAAAAATCACTTCTAAGAAAGATAAGAAGATTATTGATCGGGTTGCTCTTCATAAAGTTATCCAAGTCGTTTCTTATAATGATGGGTTTGGCAATTACAACGTCGTCATTCTTGTTCAACCATCCGGAAATACTCAGTGTTGTTATTTGTTCCAATCTGCTATTGGAGAAGCAGCCGATGGGCTGTGTCATGAAGTTAAGAACGCATTTTCTCTCATTGAAGAATTGGCTTCGCGATAGAAACAAAGTCAATAAATCTTTATATCACGATCTTAGATTTCGAAAACAGCAGGATGAATTCCAATTAATTTTTCATATTAACCACATGTAATTTAACTTATTTCTGTGTTTAGATATGGGTCATTGGTCTAGAGTTTGTCTCGCTGCCGCTGCCCCGATATCCTACTTGCATTCCTCGACGAAATGGGATAATCCGGCATATCTGAACTACGAAGAATCTTTCAATGAGAAAGTCAACAGAGCGAAGAAGGCCATTTATAGATATATGATGCTGAATGGAGTCCCTGGGGTCTCCGTCGGTGTCACTGTCAATGGAAAAGCTATCTGGAGAGCTGGAGTCGGGCTTTCAGATGTCGAGCAAGTCGTTCCTTGTACAGGGCATAGTGTGATGAGAATCGCCAGTATCAGCAAGTCCATCACTGCCGTGATTATCGCTCGACTTGTGGAGGAAGGAAAGTTCGATGTCGACGCTCCAGTTCAGAAGTATGTACCGAGTTTCCCAAAGAAGAAGTTCGAAGGAAAGGAGGTGGATATCACTTGTCGTCATTTATTAGCTCATACAAGTGGTATTAGACATTATAAAACCGTTTGTTTTGCAAAATTCATATAAAAAATAATTACCAATTTCCAGGTTGACACTTTGGCCCTTGAGAACAAACCTAATGGCGAAAAAGATTCGAAAAAGAATAACAATGCCGATCAAGAATACTATTTGAATAAGGAGTTCAAAGATTCCCTTTCTGCGTTGGAGATTTTCAAAGATGATGACTTAGAAGCGAAACCAGGATCAAAGTTCGTCTACACCACGTTCGGATATACATTGCTATGTGCCGCTTTGGAGAAAGCAGCAGACAAGAAGTTCGAGACCTTGCTGAATGAATTGACGACTCAGCTGGGCATGAATAATACTCGATTGGATAGAACCCTTGATATTGTCCCGAATCGAAGTCGATACTACAACGTCGACTCACATGGGAAGCTCCAAAATGTTCCAGAAGTGAACTCTTCTTACAAATGGACTGGCGGTGGAATCCTCAGCAATGTATCTGACCTTCTGACGTTCGGTAATGCTTTAATCTACAGTTACCAAGCTCCTCCAGATGCTGTACCTCGACCCCTGCTTCAACATGAGACAATGAAGAAACTTTGGAGTCGTGAAATTAAATCAGGCGAAAAGACAAGGGACGAATATGGATGGGGCTGGGTGACTCTGCCGACGATAGATGAAGTCGGGGGTGCTGGGCCTAATAGAAGTGGTCTCTACTTCCACACTGGAGGAGCCGTTGGAGCATCTTCTGTCCTTCTAGTTCGTCCTACGGGTGACTCTCTACGGAAAAATGGGAAGCCGACCGGAACGTGTGTTGCAGTCTTAGCGAACAAGCAGAACTCGGGTAAGGGAATCGTCGAATTGGCCCTTGAAATAAGTGAAATATTCTCTGATGATCTAAAGAAACTGTAATTTTTGTGTAGAATAAACTTCATTCAACTAAATAATGTCATAACACTAGTATTTAGACTATGATACAAATATACCAGTTCATCTGACCGAGGCAATTTACTCCTAAGTTCACTTGCTCTCTTGTTGTTTCTTCTGGTAATCCTTGAGAGCAGCTTGAATAGCATCTTGAGCCAGCATGGAGCAATGAAGCTTCACGGGTGGGAGGGACAGTTCCTTGGCAATATCTTCATTTTTCACCTTGTTTGCCCAGTCAGTGTGTTTTCCCTTGATCCATTCGGTAGCAAGGGAGGAGCTGGCAATAGCGGAACCACATCCAAAAGTCTTAAATTTGGCATCCACAATCCTGCCACTCTCATCAACCTATAATCCGTGTTGATATATCGATTTGATTAAAAACAATGAATACTTACTTTAATTTGAAGTTTCATGACATCGCCGCAAGCAGGAGCTCCGACAATACCAGTTCCAACGGTAGGATCATTCTTATCGAGCGATCCAACGTTACGGGGGTTTTCATAGTGATCAATAACGTTCTTGTGATAAGCAGCAGTCTGAACCTGAGGAGCAGCGGTTGCTGCTGAACGAATCAGCTTAGAGAGAGCGATTGAACGATTAGCCATCTTAAAAATTCAGAATATTACATAAAATTTCACAAAAAAACCAAAAGCAACTTTAAGAAACAGGTTATGAAACACAAGTGAAAAAAAGCGTTGGCCAGAGATCTCGCCACGAAAGAAGAGAGAATGAGCTTGTTTGGCAATGCTGAAATTCGGAATGGAATTTCCTGGTAATGAAATGCTCGTTTCGTTGGAGGTTATGAAATTGACTTTTGTTTTACGGTTTCATATATTAATTTAGATTTTATTCCAGTGATTTGGGTAGGACCAATATGGATCATGCGATCGTCGTAGTCCTTGGAGATATTGGGCATTCACCTCGGATATGCTATCATGCTTTATCCCTTGCGAACAAGGACATTCCAGTTCAACTGGTGGGATACGTGGATTCACGACCTCATGAGAAGATTGCTTCGCATCCATTGATCTCGTAAGACCTACAGTAGACATTGGCGTTTGTACTTTTTCTTTCAGAATTGTTCGAATTCCATCTCCGCCTGCCTTCCTGAATGCCTTGCCTTCAATATTCTCTTTATTATGCAAGCTGATTTGGCTGTGTTTAGTTGTCCCATTCACTCTTTTGTTCATGACAAAGTTCACAACATCCATGGTTATGATCCAGAACCCTCCAGGAGTCCCAACGATGTTCTTTGCTTGGCTGGTATGTTCACTTTTCTCTGGTGCTTGTAGTAGTCAGTTTTCAGGCTGCTGTTTTCAAACGGGGAAAGTTTGTTATTGATTGGCATAATTATACATGCTCAATGCTTCGATATAATTACCGATTGAATGACCCTAAGCATAGGAGTAATCTTCGACCTCTCTTGACCTTCATTGCTAATTTTATATCTTGGTATGAGGGCTATTTTGGTCGATTAGCTCGATGGAATCTGTGTGTGTCCAATTCGATGAGAGATGACCTTCGGCAGAGATGGGATATTAAAGCAGTTACCCATTATGATCGACCACAACTTTGGAATATTCTCTCATACAACGAGGAGAAGAAGCACTCCTTCTATTATTATCTTCGTGATGTGCCAGAGTTCTCCAAATATCTCCCCAAAGAACCCTATTCTGTTTTCAAATACGATCTTGGTGAAATTGAGGAATCTACGTTGTTTTCCTATAGGAACACGGATGGCTCTTGTCACTTGCGTCCCAACCGACCGTTGTTGCTGATTTCTTCGACCAGCTGGACTGAAGATGAAGACTTCGGCATTCTCCTTGAAGCTCTACGGAAGTACGACACTGCCAATGCCGTCAGAAGCAAAAGAGAACTTCCAGATTTATTTGTGGTGATCACTGGTAAAGGACCACTGAAGGAACGTTATCTTGAAGAGATCCGGGCCAGAAAGTGGAACCATGTGACAATCATCACTCCATGGTTGGCTGCGGAGGATTATCCGAAGATGCTTGCATGTGCTGATCTAGGAGTGTCCCTCCACGCTTCTACTTCTGGATTAGATTTGCCTATGAAAGTCGTCGATATGCTTGGGTGTAAAGTACCCGTCCTCGCCAAGAATTTTCCAGCCATTGGTGAACTTGTCAAAGCAAGAAACGGAATGACCTTTGATACTTCTGTGGAACTCTATCATCATCTAATCGATTTAGCTTCAGGATTTCCAGAAAAATCATCGGTTTGTTTTCCGATATTTTATTTATAAGATTAGGCTTCTGTGGAAGCTTCTAGAATCTTCCAAAATCCATTATAAAACAAAAACATTTTATGAAAATTCCTTTCTCCAAGGATTCCATAAAATTCTTGTCGAGACAGTTTTGTAATGACATTTATTTCTCTATCATAATCTAATTTTTAATAATTTCACTTTTCAGGGGTTGGAAAATCTGAGGAAGCAAATTATCAAGGATGGACAAATAGATTGGGAATCTCAATGGAATGCATCGTTCTGGCCTCTGCTTCAAGGTTTGGTGGTGGACTCTGTCGGTGAATTTCATAGACGTCAGAGGTTTGCTGATGCGAACATATCTGATGATTACGCAACAGAGTAATTCTTATGTCGCCAAAAGTATTCTACTAGTCAGTCACTTGCGTTGATTTTCCCTTCATTAATTTATTGTAATCAGTCACTGTAGTAATTATGTCTAGCTTCCAAAATGCTGATGGGTAAATGATATTTAATAGTCTTTTGAGTAATTACTATTATAGGAGTTGGAAGACTCCACGGGTTTTTTGTTTCATTCTGTTGCTATAGAAGGTTTCAGATTTTCCTTGGAAAGTTATATCGTTTTTACTAGAGCAAATTAATGTAAGTTGTGATATGTTCAGATGAATGGAAACTGTTCGATAGTCTTCTTGAAATTGAGATTTCCATCGGGGGCTATTCAATATGATCTTTCGTAATTCTGAATCGTTATACAGAATAGATTCTTCATTGTTATTGTTTCTTATGATCTCCACAAGTTGTGATCTGAGGCAAACAAACCGTCAGAAGTTATGAAGATAAAGTCGTGATAGGAGAGTTATAGGTGTGCAACAAGAAGATGGAACAGATTCTGCAAATGAATTTATTCAAATATGTTTAAAAAGCTTACTACATCTTCCTCTAAGGGAAAACTGTTTCATTGATGACGATGACAAAAAAATAATATTTGGAACAATTTCCTTTTAAGCCATGATGAAATGAAGGAGATCAAAATAACGATAATCTTTTTATAATTGAGGTTTTGTCAATCTATGAATCAAGATCTTTCCTCAATTCGACAGTTTTTTCACATGTCAAAATACTCCGAAACATCCTGTTACAGAAGCAACCCACAATTGTCTTTATTGAGATATATTTTTCTAACCGTTTATTAACTATAAGCATAATATCAAAAAACACGGATATAGTTACAAAGTTGTTCTGACATTAATTTCTGGAATATTTTAAAACTTTCAGAATTCTTGGATTCTGATATTGATTCAAAATTTTCATGAGATTCTAGGATTTTACACAACTTTAAATTCCATATATTGATTCAAAATTTTCATGAGATTCTAAAAAGCTCCAGAAGCTTGTGTTAAGTTCTAGCAGATTCTATGAGACTTTAAAAATTAACATGGAACTCTGGTTCTGGAATCCTTCATTAGTTTCTGGAATACTTTGAAAATTTTTCCGAAATTCTAGAAAGTTCAGAATTTTCCTCTGAATTCTAGAACTTTTTAAATTTCCTCTAAAACTCTAGTATTTATAAGTTTTCAAGTACAAGTAGGTTCAATTTTATTTATGAGCAGTAAAGATACATTGTGATATTAATACTTGAATAACATTTTCAAAATTTACAGAAAATTAATCCTTCAGATCCCAGGCACTAATTGTCCTCTCCATCTCCATAATTGGACAGTGTCGTCTCCATTTGAGGGATTCACTCAACTGAGAAGAAGAGAATGTAGAATGGACCTCGTCGAGTTGTCGGACATCTCCGGCTTCAACAGCCCATGGAATAATCTTTCTGTATTCATTAGCTAAGAGAATAACGGGGTCGAAGACCATTCTAACGAGCCAGAGAAGGACGATTCCTCCACAGATAATCTGGAGCTTGTTGATCGCTGACATGTACTCAATTATTCTGCATTGATGTCTTGGGTTCAGAAGGTTCTCGACTTCGTTGAGGGAACGATGCACGAAGATCATCCCGACAAAAATCAAAACAGTAATCAGTCCGTAAAGAGCTACATGACCACCGTATCCAATGAACTTTTTCATTTTGTACTTGCTCATTGGAAGTTCGTTTCTGGACCTTTCTTCCTTGATGCTCAAGTACAGTCTTCTAAGAACGTAGATGTAGAAGACGATACACGAGAAAAGCAAAAATCCAATCATAGCAATGGAAATCACTGTAAGGGGACTTTGACAAGCAGTAAAGCTGCAGACCTGATCCGCATACAAGGGATCAGCAACGGCCACGAACATAGGAGCGAACATGGCCAAATAGAGGAAACTTCCGATCCATATAAGGGCCGAACAAGCAATCACCTTCATTGGTTGGACGAATTCGTTGTAAATGGCGATTCGTTCATGACTGAGCTGGAAACAAACCAATTGGATCATACTAAATGAACTTTTTTACTATTTAAGATAATTACCTGTCTAATAACGATGAACAAAACATGTGAAAGTGAACACTGAACAACCGCAAAGGTTGTTATGATTAGACAAAGAACGGAGATTGCAAAATAAGCGTTTTCAATATTGGCGACAATGCTGATGCAGATGATCATTATGGAAACAATCAAATCACCGACTGTCCGACTTACTACGGGTCTGGAAATATCATTATTAATTGAAGTTACTGTAGAAGACTTACATGTAATGTCTAATTGGAAGACGGCGTTTCATCATCGCGACAAGCATCAGAGCAGTGATGAACGAAGACGTCAAAAGTGAAATGATCCCAATAGATGGAACGATCGTTAGAAATAATTGGCTACTCTGGAATAAAATTAATAAAAATAGATATTAAAAGAGAAAATTAATTTCTGATTATTTCGAAAAGTACACATTTCCCGTTCGGAGCATTTGAGCGAGTTTCTCTTTTGCCTTACTCTAATGTCGATTAAAATTGCATTATTTTTAACAGATTTTTATATTTCTAATATAAAAACAAAGCTAAATAAACATCTATATAAAAAATTTAAAAAAGCAATTTTATTTTACTCAAAATTAAGCCAAACCAGAAAATAAAAAAATTCGTTTAGACGATTCTCAACGGAAAATGTTTTTTCAGACATGATTCGGACTTAGAACTTCTTTAAAGATCACAACTTACCTTGATGTTGTAATTCCTTTCTTCAATTCCAATTAGATAATCAGAGTTGGAAAGATCTTCCTGACATTCTCCGAACAGTTCAGATTCCATTTTGCAGTCTTGTCATATGGAACTTCTAATTAGAGAAATGAAACTAAAGCTGACCACCGCTGACCTGCTCTACCGGATGGTTATTTTTTAATGTTTGCATTTCAACGGATCCTAGTCAATTTTTTAGGTCCGATGGAAAGGAAAAGATTGGCTAAGAAGTCGACGACGTTTTCAGTAAACAAACAAGTTGAACAGATTTGACAATTGCCGTATGGAGTGGGGATCTGGATGGTACAAGCTTAGCTCGATAGTCTTTCTCTTCCGCAAAGCACAAGTCAAAGTTATTTTTAGAAAAAATCAATTTTATTACAAAACTGAGATCAAGCCAATTATTCTGAAGCTATTCCTTATCCTTGCTCGAAGCAGAAGATCTCGGACGATCGATGGGTTTGGGTCGTTTCAATTTTGGAGGCTTTGGTTGAGGTTTCAGAAACTGAAGAAAATTATCTCATCAAAATCAGATAAATTAAGTGTACCTGGGAATCGGACACATCACTGACCGATCTTGCTGAGAAATCGACTGGGGTAATGGACAAAGATCCCGTCGAGATGAGATCGACGTTCGAATCACTACGATGACGATATCTTACTGTAGTTACTCTTCCAAGAGTGTCCTCAGGGTCGGTTGGTTGAGGGGATGGAGTAGACGCTTGTTCAATGACAACAGGAGTGACACAGTCGAGATTAAACGCTCCTTCAAAAATTTTATTCCTTTTCTGGTCACTTCCCCTGATCAATGTCTTGGGATTCTTATATTTGATAGTTTCGGCACGAGAGTTCTCAAAGCCTTCGAGTACCGGAGGCGGACCAAATAAATTCAAATCACTATCTGAATTAGTGCTTTGAGATGATGTTTTTCTGAAATTAAATTCTCTGATTATTTCTGAATCAAAAAATTACCGAGAATTTTCTGAAAAATAGGGTCGTTGTGGTTCTTTGTCTTCACTAAAGGTCGTCCTTTCAGAAGGATTATTACACTTCCAGTCTTTGATCCTTCCGGGAATCCGACCAACAGAATATTCGCTTTCAGCTGAATCCAATCTGTTGTTCACTGTCATCTCAATTTCCTCCACAGTAGCCAGTTCTACAGTCTTGTAAGGCTCGGATCTGCCGCTTCGTTTTGTCCATTCTCTTATTCGTTCATCGAATCTACTGTAGTTGTCCTCTTCTGGAGTCAGCATATTCATGTGTAGCCCGAACATGTTTTGATGTGACTTTGCAGAGGGTCCTCGAGAAACCGGATCGATGTACATGTAATCATTTTCCACTTCAATCTGATGTTTTGGCTGACGTTGTTCTTCCTCCTTTGGCTTGTGTCTCCAATTCTTGCAGTCAATGACGGAATTTAGGGGTTTTCCTCGACGATATGCCTCGTAAATAGTGTATACACACGTGAAAGGAACAACGAATAAAGGCCCTATCATCACTATCCAGGCGACCAGTTCATAGTGCCAAGGAAGGGCGGTTGTGCTGAAATGGACTCTTTCATATCGTAGAAGGGAAGCCAGTAATAACGTTGATATAATCAAAGGACTGAAGAAACACCAAGTCCATTTGATGTAGCTACCAGTAGGTCCGAAGAACATTTTCAATTTGTGTCTGAATTTCTCGAATTTACTACTGTAGATCTTGTTCTCTTCAGGGACTACTCTCAACATTTCTCCAACGTCCTTGAGAAAGTTGGAAACTCCATAGACATAACAAACGATAAAAATCTGGATTAAACTCAGCGAAAACGAATTCCAATTAGCGTTCAGGTTCTCGATGGAATGGAAGATGAAGATTCCTCCTCTTGCACAGAGGGGAATTCCACAAACGAAAAAACAGAGACAAAGGACTCCGAGTAATCTGTTTTCTAGAAGCTTTTCCTTGCTTCCGAATTGATTCATAATAGCAGAAGCTATCATTTCCAGCCACGCAAATTCAGCGTCTATAGCCGATAAAACCATCATCGCGAAGAACAATGCTGCCCACAGAGCTTCCCATTCCATGTAGGCTGGAACACTAGGGTAGACCGTAAAGGCTAAATATAAGGAGTCGTGTTCTGAAACGACAAATCTAGATGACATAATAATTGAAAAACTGACTGAGGATATCTGTTAATGGCTTTCCTTGAACATTGGCCAGAAATCCGATGAAGGAAAACATGACCATTCCACAGAGAATGCTTGTCAGAGTATCCCTGTAAAATCATTTATAAATCAAAAATGAGTGTTTTTATGAAATTGTCTCCAATCTGACTTGTGAGATTTTAAAGAAAATTTTAAAACATTGATTTCAACGAGATGTAAAGTATTAAATTTTGGAAGATTTAAATTCAAAAATTAAAGTGTAACAAAATGTGAATCTCATAAAAATTAAATTTGAATTAAGATTTCCAAATTATTACTAGAAATAAACATTTTTGTAAAATTTCCTCAACAAAAATACCTAGAATTTTTGGTTTCAGATATTAATTTTAAGTTTCTACTAGATTCTAGAAGATTGGAGGTTTTCATAAGTCTTCGCAATTTTAGACTCTTTCACTAGATTCTAGAACGTTTTATGCAATTCTAGAAAATTTTACTGAATTCTAGAAGATCTCAAAAAGTGTCAGCAGATCCTGAAAAATTAAAAAACCATGATATTCTCGAATATTTCAAAATTTCCCATTGAGATCTAGAAATTTTGAAGGTTTCAGGATTTTTATGGAATCTTAAATATTCGAGATTCTAGAAAGTTTCAGCACCTTCTGCTGGATTCTAATTAACTAAATACTATAGAAACATACAGTACTACCAATAATGTCGCATCTCTGTAAATATTGTTCCTGTATCTGCTGAAGCTGGCCATCGAGATTAATGGACCGGCATCGATCCCAAGAGAGTAAAAGACTTGCTCTGCCGCTGATTTCCACATCTAAAAGAAGATTACTGCAGAACGATTAGAAGTGAAAGCTTACCGCGAGTGACCAGAGTTTGCTCATGTCGGGATAAAAAAAGAACTTGATACCCTCCTTGGCTCCCGGCAACGACACTCCTCTCAAGAGCAGAATAATTAGCAGGAGATACGGTAACGTAGCAGTGAAATATACAGCCCATCCGATGGATCCAATTCCTTTGAAGACTCCGAAGAAAACAAGAATCCAAGCCACTGCCAGAGCAATTACCAAATGCGTTTGGAGTTCTCCCATCACTGGATCACTTATCATGGATCTGTTTAGCACATCATAACTGTAATTAGAGAATAATATTATCATAAATATCATAAATATTAGAAATCAATATCGTTACAAAGTAGTTTCGATACAATTTTTTACGTTTTTTTGGAAAATTCTATAATTTTTAGTTCCAGATTTTTATGAAGTTCTTGAAGAATTCCAGAACCTCTTATTAGATTTTAAAAGATTATAAAAGCTTCTACCAGATTCTGGGGAACTTCAGAAACTTCTATTAAAACTTCAAACTGTTCCCATAGATTCTAAATTGTTCCAGAAATCTCGTCAAAAGATTCGAAGGATTCAGAAATTGTAGAATTCTAGAGGAGTTTAGAAAGTTCTACGAGATTCAGTTTACAAAAATGCATAAACGGTAGTTGACTCACTGGAAGAAAGCTTCTGTTGAAGTCATGGAGTACGGATTTTCGTAACATGTAGAATTATGATGCAAAAGTTCACAACAGTTGAATCTCTGAACAAAGGCTGAAAATAAAATAATTAAATTATGAATAAATAAGAAACTTAACTGTCATGACAATGGGTCCAAGGCAGACCTGTGGACACGAAAAAGCCCTTAATCGAGTACCAAAAGTAATAAACCGACCAAGCAACGATAATATTGTAATAAATAGAAACAGGGACTGCTAGGAGAACTAAACCCCAACCTATGCCTGAGGCAAGAGGCATCATCTTCCAAAAAGCCCCACTGGCAGAAAGACCAGCATATTGACCGATCGCAAGATGCATATAAACCAACGGCAACCCGAAGAGGACCAAACAAATAAAATAAGGAATAAAAAACACCCCTGAAATAACGGCAATTACCAAGAACCGAACGCCGTCATACCTCCTCCGTGCTGATATATCATCGAGGGGAATCTGAGCGTGTTTCCGACTCCGACGATGAATCCAAGACATGAGAGGAAAAATTCTATCTGATTATGCCATAAATCTCGGATGTTTTCGGTCTGTTGTTTCTGCTTGGCTTCCTTTCCAGCGTTCAGACAAAGAACTCGCCACCATTTGCTCCGGTAATCCCCATAATATTGATTGTAATCGTCAGCTCCATCATTTACGTTGTTTTCGTTCGAGTTACCTGCATCCCATCCATATATTGGGTTCTAGAATTTATTATTGTAAAATTAGAAACACACTTTGTCACAAACTCGTGTTCGTATCAATTTTTAACTTTCTTCGAGAACTTCAAGTTTCGTGATGAAAATAAAAAGAGATAACGAGTGAAGACAACGAATCGATTTTAACAATAAAGGATCGGAATTATCTTTTTCACTTTCCGAGTTATCCCACTGTTCAAAACTTGCACGAAAAACTATCGTTTCCTAATGAAAGCACATATTCCCACAATTGCAGCCATAATAATTAACATAAAAGCTTACAGATTCATAGGTTGGATTAATCCTACATGGGGAAGTGGATCGAGAATAATAAGATGGAATCCTTGAAGCTAGAATTTTATCTGTTTCATCTATATAACTGGCACAATGTACATATAATTGAGCAGCTTCTAACTCATTTTCCCCCAACAACTGCCTCAACTGTAAAATCATTGAATCCATTTCCTTAAAGAACTTAAACAATCAATAAAGCGAAAGCAAAATTCATACAGAAGTTCGATCTTGAATTTCTGGAAATTTTTTATGGGCCGCATTTCTTTTAGCTAAGGATTCAATAACTTGTCGGAGGGTGATCCTCCATTCGTCATCTTTAGTCGAAAGTGGAGACATTCATAAAATAAGATCTACCGACAACTCTAGGCAAGTTCTATGAAAATGAAGAATTGATTGAAACCAGAAGAGAACAGAAGAGATCAAGGCGACTGGCCCATCTTTCGAAAACTGGTTTCTTATGAACTTTCAGAAACAAAATTTTAAATTAAATTTATCAACATGACAATATCCAAGCAAAGAAATCCACTTTCACTAGATAGAAAATACCCTATTATATGTACAACATTACGAATTGTCCCGAAGTTAGCCCGCTACAGACGACGGATAAGGACACCACATACGGGAAGATCTGCAAACTCGGATGTTACCCGTAACAATCTCTGAAATAAATCCCGTTAATTCCCCGTCCCAATCAGCAAAATTACCTGTTGCATCAGATTGGTGACGAACAGATCATCAGGCAGGGACCGAACCCGTATTCCCGTCAGCAGATCCATATTTAGTGGGCAAATTAACACTGCAAGAACTCGCTACGCTAGCGAACAATCTAAATAAACTTTATATTACTCTCAAATTAAACCAACAACAAATGACTCTTATTTGGCCCTCAACGATCCCAATGTAGTTAACACGAACCTTTCTATTTCAGGAGCACAGTGTACAAAATCATACTGCCAGAAGTGGTACTGTTCGTTCCGAATCAACTCGATGAAAGTAATCAACAGCCCCCAAGGATGAGGACGCATGGAGACCAAGCGCTCGAACATGATTCTGAAATATTGCCACTTGATGCGGATTAGATCACCTTGGACTTACCGAGTAATTTGTTCCTTGATACGATCATCCTTTGATTCGCTGAACAAATACAATAGAGCACAAGCGAAATAGTGAGTTTGCGCATTTGGATAACGAAGTTGATTGGCCAAAGCATTGAAGAGGATGTAACGACCTTCAGAACAGAAGGAGATGGCCAAGCTTTGATAGACGTCCATATAAGCAGAGTGAGAAATTGTAGAGATCGAGATGCCCTGATCTGAGTCCTTAAGTTGGTGAATAGCACGTACACCGACGTAGGAGACAATTGCATTCAGAACAGGGATGTTGTACTTGAGTCCTGGTTGATGGCCAGTTTCCAGTTTGTTAGCCAGTTCTGAGAGGAATGTGACACCATTTCTAGTGTTGAGGTAGGTATCCAATTGAGCACGCATATCCTCCGGAATCAAGCTGAACATCTCGAACGGTATCTTCGGCAGGGTTTTCATCTCGGAAAGCAACTGAATTTGATCGAAACTTTGACCAAACGGATCAGGGAGTCTCATATTCCTTGGATAAGCACTGAGAACGAGGTTACGCAGCTGAATACAATTCGGCGGAATAACATCACAGAGAATGTAGTAATACTCGCAAAGAAGTTCCGGGAAATCATGCAGAACGATTAACATTACTCGTAAAGTTCCTTTGTACAAGGCTTGAACGGCTCCTGACATGGTAACGTTCCTGAGACTAGGAGCCAGGAATTTCAGCAAAGACACCAGTAATTGCGTGTAGATGGCGCGGGTAAGAGCAGGAGCGTTGGGTTCAGCGAGCAACTGACTAATGAACTGTCGATGCCCAACAATATCCAGCCAATGATAGGAGAAGGCAGGAGCTCGACGAGGCTGAATATAGAACATGGCATGTCCGAAGGCTTCCAGAACAGCCCACTTCATGTCTCTCAAGGCATTCGGCCCGATACAAAGCTCAGTCAGCATCGTATGGAAGATCCGATAGAACGGGAATCCACTGAAGTCATCACGACGCACATCATGATCGTGAATCAGTGAGGTATTGAAACTGTCCAGGACTTTGTGCAGCAAAGTGATCCTCCCATCAACGTTCCCACTGGAGCCACAGATCGAGTCCCCATGTTTAACCAAAACACACATTAGGCGGCAGAATGCGTCGAGAGTATGATTGCAGCGTTGGTGGACACTTGGATTGTCATCCTTCAGTAGCCGGTAACAGACATCCAAGCAGATGTCCAGACAAGTTTTGAAGAACTTGGTGATGCTTTCCAATGTCAAGGGAATTCCTTGGTTCTTGATCGACGTAATGACATTATTATGCACATGGGACGATCGAGCGGCGCCTTCATTCGTGTGGCAGATATTCATCCATTCACGCAAAATCCCTTCAACTTTGCACTGGAAGTCATTGGTAGGGAGTTCACGATAGCTAAACAAATCGTCAACAGCACCAGCGTCTTGTCGGCCCACAGAATAAGAGCTCAACTGCACCCCAGACAACGTATTTCGGATCTCATATACAGATCCGCCGTTGGTGTTCGATCCATATCTGAAAAACTCGGGAAATAAAACAAACAGTTAACGAGAGAACATACGGAGTGGTCTCGGTCTTTGCCTGATTCCTATTCGCTATCGTCTTCATCTGCTGAATCGTCAGTGGCAGATATGAAACCAATGGTCTTCTCTTATCGTTGCTGGACAACAAACTGAGCAGTTTCTGGATGAAATTCACCATAATGGGATCCACATTCTCGATATAACGAGAGAACAGTTGATCGAAGATCGCCAAGTTGACCATTCTGTGTCTTATGAGAACATCATAAGCATCGGGGTTCAAGTAAAGCCGATCACGGACTCCACTAACTGCAACGCGAGTGATGACGCGAATAACATCCATATGCTCCACATGACTCATTATTCGCGAAACCAAACTCGTGAATATCTCGCAAAAGGCATTCATGTTCCGCTCCATGTTCGAAGCAACTTGATGTCGGCTGTCCGGAGTAATGACGTAAGAGACCAAGAAGCCCTCTGTCAGACGGTCCACGAGAGAAATCAGATTCTCTTGAGAGAGATGACGGAGGAACTCAATGACAGATTGGCGGATGTTCGTACAACAGGTGTGGAATTCAGTATGTGGGGGAACATATCGACTGATGAACACATCTATCATGTTCTGCACGCAGGTGTCCAAGTTCTTCGACAGTCCTTCCAGATCATTGACAGACATAACGGCAGACTCACCACGTAATCGGATAAAGTCCACATAGAGATCTTCAATGGTAGCCGGCTTGAACCCGCACATTTGAGACGTGAAGTAATCGTAGACCTGCAGCTCGGCATCTGTCAAATTCCGATTGCGAGGAAGCAGTTCAGCAGGCATCCTATCGATAACAGCTTGGACATCGGGAGGAACATCGAACGATTCCAAATCCATTGCGTTCTTTCGCCTCATGATGTGATCCTCCATCTTCTTCTCGATCTCCGCAGTAGCTTTCTCGCATGCTGTCTTCACGATGTAACAAGAAGCCATTTCCAAATTGTGTTCGATTACATTCTGCAGCACTTCTTCGACAAATCTCTGCATTTCGGGAATCGACGCGAAATTCTGGGTGTTCTGAGACATAATCTGTCGAGTATATTGAATGATATTCGTCGCCAAAGGTTCACGAGTCGTAATCATCCCGATGGCAGCAGTAGTAGAACGCATCATCTGAAGATAGGCACGACGCATTTGCTGTTCATTACTGATCGAGTTAAAGTCCTTGAGAATGATATCGGAAGTCATGGACAGAGCTACAGTCACTGAGCGCTCCACGATACCGGCGATGATCTCCCTCACAGCAGTGGCGATTGCATGTCTCAAGTGTTGTGACAAATTGGGGATCATCTGATTGAGAGTCAAGTGCGGTGGAATCACGATCAGTCCTTCAATATTGTCGTAGATATTGATGTCGATGTAGTTGAAGTGGGCAGCAGGTGGCGTAGGCTGATTATTGCCCTGTTGATAATAAGACGCCATGCTATTCTGGACGATATCACTATCCACATTCTGAGGTTGCTGAGGATACATTCCAGCCTGTAAGGCAGAAGCACGACCAGTTGGGTCATAAGGACCCCCACCCATCTCATTGCCTTGCAGCTCGGGTCTAGTCAATATGGCAACTTCGGAGAGCTGAGGATTGAGGTGAGTAATCCTCTCAGTGTCCTGTAGGAACGACGAGTCTCCGACGAGAGAATCCAAAGTGACATGCAGCTCTTTGCATAATACCTCGATTTCGAACTTCAGGTTCAGCTTCAAGTCGGACTGCCGATGTATCTCAGCCAATATTTGGAGAATTTGATTCACCCAAGCACAAGAAGGTTGGAAGACCTATAATCCCGCCTATGAATCATAAGCAAAAACAGAACCTTACGATGCTCTTGCTAGCAGAGATGATAACCTTCACAACGAACGGGATAACAAAGAGGAGCTCCTGTTGACCTTTGTAAAAAGCTTCCAACAACAAATCTCGGAGATTCAGATCTTCAAGGAAAATCGGTTGATTACGTGCAAGTGTGATGAGACCGAGCCAATGTCCGAGATTTTTGAGTAGCTGGCGATCCCCGAAGTTAGATGCTGCTTGTCTCTTGTCACTCTTCAACAGGATCTTGATGTTCCTTAGTGTCTCTTGCTTCACAAACTGATTCAGTTTAGTGTCGTCAACAGAGAGCAAGAAAGCATTGTACAACGAATGGAAGTTCTGCTCCAAAGTAATTCTCTTCATGACGAGGTACTGCGCTAGCCACTGACGGAAAATATCGTCATTTTTGTTCAAGATCTTTCTCAATTCCTCCACCTGAAATACCTCCTTTAAGTACCGCCTGTCAATATATCAACGAACCTTCGATGCCAAGTTGGCCAAACTCAGATTATTGCACATGAACGAGACTTCTTCCACCAAACTTTCTTCTTTCAAGACGACGGTTTTACCATCTTCCTCGGTACCCTTCTCGAGGATATCCATGTTGGACACCATCATCATGGATGTACCCTGTAAATTGACCTGAGATATTCCACTAGTCAACATTTCCCATAAATCATCTGGTCAGTAACCCAAGGTTATCAAATCCTGAAAGCAGAGCGCTACTGAATTATCAGTTTTTAAATCGCGTTCTCACGATCGCAAATCAGATAATTCGAGATAATCAACAAGAACATGGAGATACGCATTCTTCTCGAAAATGATGTAAAATTTAAAAAAAGCGCATTATATGGAAAGTGCAAACTGACGAAATTCTGGCATTTATGCGGAAAGCAAGTGATCACTGCGCTAGCTTCCACTCTCGCGTGAGTGGGTTCCGATCAGTTTTTCTAACTTTGCTCAAGGACTTCACCGAAAGTTAACTTTTCAAAAGTTGCAGAGACCACTTGCTTAAACTTTTCGTCCGACCTCACCAGTTAGCAATTAAGTGACGTGCAGAACTGAACTTTCTATGACAAAGTGACTCCGTTAGTAACGACTACCGTTAATTATCGGTTTCTCCCAGGATTTAATATATGGGTTTGAGTTTTACTTTTAAGAACTCACTCGTACCGAATCTGCCCTCGCCATCGCTCCTTGAGCTGCTTCCGCTATCTGTGCTTGAGCAATGGCTTGTTGGGTCATGTTATCCATACTGGGTAATCTGCTCTCACACCCAGCTTTTATGTACTCTTTCAAATGCTCAGGAAACCGTGCGAATGATTCATTGCTCTTGATAATGATGCAAATTTTGGGATATCTATGCAGAACCCCTTTGCAAGCTTCTAAGGCCACAATCCCGAAGGTGAACAACGGCATCTCTGGTGGGTTATGGATCGCTTCAATAACTCGACGAACAGCTGTCGCGAATTGCAGATTTTGCACGATGCCTTCGTTGATAAACCCTCCATAGACTTCTGCTGTCGTCTTGAGTTCGTATTCAGGATACTCATTGAAGAATTTAAACTCGTCGAAAAGATTCTTGATCACGCAGTTCAGAATATCCCGTTCTCTTGGGTTAGGAGAATTCCGGAATTCCGCCATCTTCTTGATGAACTCAGAAACTGGGAGCTGACTGTTGTCCGTGAACATCCGCTGGAAGTACGAATTCGCTTCATCTTGAATCTCCTCGGTGAATACTTGGTCTAATCCTTGGTTGTCCATTCCACTGCTCAAATTCATCCCACCACCGACTAGATTGTGACCTTGTGCTGAGCTACTCGGTTGAGCGAACGAAGGCCGGAAATCCATTGGGGGGTTCACCGGGACTGGAGTTGATCTTGATGACCATCCAGTTGTCGTAGAATTTCCCCAGCCCGTCGGAGGAGCTGGATTCATGTTGCCTCGATAAATATCTGATATCGGATTCCGTATATCCATGTTATTAGTATATGGATACGTCGGGGTACTGGCACCCAGTGGCCGTTGACTATTGCCGAACACAGGAGTGGTCATCGATCCGTTTGAAATAAGATGTCCTGAAAATTTCCATATATTCGTCACTCTCAAACACCCTAATCGACAAGATTTTCTTCCTAAATCTTCCATAAAAACAAATACTCGATCGCTAATCAACTTTCACCAAGAGAATGGAGCGCGACGTCGGAATCAAAAGAACAAATGAACAAATAAGATTCAGTTCATAGAATGAAAGGATATTATCGATCCGCCAACCGGGAGACCCATAAGGTTATTATTATGTTCTTCAGTCATTGTTATAAAAAATCACTGGGTTTCAAATAACGAAAAAGTGGAACGCGCTGAATTGCCGGCAAGCACTCTCACTCCTTGCCAATCGGGCAAAGCGTGTCGGGACCGACTCACGGTCGGTCCGCAACTCTACAGACACGCGCACTCTCTCAGCGAATAAGACATGGGAAGTCTGTTCGTACATCTGCTTACACTTGGCCAAGTAGAGACGGAGTTATGCAGACTCGCGCATCTTGTGATATAAAACTACTTGTTGAGTGATACTCAATATTTCTCATAATTTTAATCTTCAGTTTTACCTGGAGAAGCATTACCACTTCTTCCGTAAAGAAATGGGTTAGGGGTTGGAGCTTGGTTCCCGTACATGCTCATTGGTGGACGAGGCTCAACTGACTTGGTCTGAAATTAAGTACGTTACTCAAGTACGTTTAACTTCCGTTTACCGTCTGACGAATATGCATCGTAAGTCGATGAAGCTCGTTATCAATAGCCGGAGAGTAGGAAGCCCGTAACTGAAGAGCATTGTACATGGTCTGGAAGGTCTCCTTGCTCAACGACACAACTTGGCCTGGCATAGGCGGATATCGTTGTTTTATATATTGCACTAGATGTTGAGCGAATACCTCCTAAAATATCAGATTTTCTTTTTTCTCTGCACACGGACTTACAGAATGCTCCGTTAATTTATCATCGAGGAATTTGTCGAGCTTCAAGAAATCTCTTCTAGCAGCCAGACAAGCCAAATCAATGGTAAAGTCGAATTGAGTCACGTTGAAGAGCTCGCCTAGTCCATTTGGCTTCAACTCATGAGCGACTTCGAGGATTTTAGTCAATCTCAAATGAGCATTCTCCTCAGATCCGACCTTGTAGAAGAGAGCCAGGCCTTCAACAACAAGACGTTGGATCAGAGAGAGTCCACCAAAGGTTTCTGTATTCCAGAGCACGTTCAGAACGGGAACAGCGTTTGTTTGGTTGATCATAAGCTGAACCACCAGCTGTCTAAGCAAAGCTTTCCGGAAATCGTTCAAAGGCTTCTGAAACAATTGTTTTGTATAGAAATTGGGTTTTTAAAACAGACAACAAGCTGAATACACCCAAGAATGAGAAGATCTGGGCATTGTGTCGCTGGAATCAGAGGTCTGACTTCACCTCCGATGAGGTGATCATGTTTCTTTGCAATGATATCGATTACTAACTTTTCGTGTCGATCCGCAAGATCTAAAAATGTATCCAAGAGCTCCAACGAGAGCCTAAAATATCAAACTGTCATTTTTAATGCGGAACCAAAGGCTAACCAATTCCGGATTTCTCGGTTATTCTCATCCGGGGGGATCTTAAGACAGCTGATGTTCAATGGACGTCGAGTCAAGTCGCCAAAACAGACGATATCCGGATTAAGTAAGAGTTGACCGATCCAAGAGAGCTGACCAATTTGATTCTGATCATGTAACCAGGCTCGAAGGATCTGGTCCACAGGAAAGAAGTTATTTGGGGTCAGCAATGCTATACATTTAGAGACGAAGTGAACTCCAGCCTTATCTCGGACGAGAAAAGAAGAAGTTTCTTTAAACCGAGCAATCACTCTCTCCATTGTGATGTCTTGATTCTGAAATTACCTCGTTTTACGGACAATTCACATGTGCAGAACTCTCACTATTTGTAGTAATGCCCTCATTAAGACAGTAGGGTGGATTTGGGCAGCGAGGACATCATCATTTACGGGAAGCCAAAAACTGTCGTCGTAGGTATCACTTGAGAATTCTGGACGATTATGGGACATGATCGATATAATGAGGTCAGCAGCAAATCGACTATCAATAGCAGCGGGATTGTTTTCAGCAGCTGCCATTATCAGCCCAGCACATTTATCGACGGAATCGGTAAACGATCGTCCATGTTCGACAAGAATGGCATGAAAATTCGCCTTGTAAGACCTCCCAGTAGAACCCGCCATCCTCTATAAGGAATATCTAGAAGATAATTTACTCGCTCTCGATTTGTAGTAGTCACTCAGTTTACAACAAATGATCCCTGAAATCGTCAAAGAGTAAAATTGGGAAAACACCGTGAATTGGACTAGATACTTTGGATGTGGACAAGCTACCACGGAAAACTACAGACAGAACACCGTTTTAATTTATTTTGAACGCATGATTTTAACATGAACGTAAATTACATAACCAACAGATCGATTCCCCAAATCATTGAGTGTCAAGCGATAATGTGCTGATGAGGTCACGAAACCGTCAAAAATAGTGATGAGTGGAGGCGTTCTTGTAGAAAAATAACGTCGTTAACGGATAGCACGAGCACGAGCATAAAGAGCATCAAGCACTTCACTCATAGCATGAATGGTCTCAACACCAAGTTCATAAGTGCGGTCAGGACCAGGAACTTCGAACACAACCAAAAGACCATCCCCTTGATGAAGGCAACCTGAAAACCAATCGTCATATACATCTTCACCTATAATCATACCCGAAAATTTCTTATCCAAAATCATCTGCGAAAGCTTGCGTTCAACCTTGTCAATATCCATTCCGATCGTCTTTGCAATGTGAGCAATTTGAACTTGGGAGTAGGGTTCGACTAGACGGCACAAGTCCTTCTCCAGCATAGTAGCACTCAGAGAATTAAAGTGTTTGCGAATAACAGAGTCACATTGAAGTTCTTCCCGATATCTTCCGAAAGCAGCGTTGAAGTCAGCCATGGACCGCTTCTTCGCAGCCTCTGAAATGGCTACCATGGCGTCGAGTTCAGTAGAAGTGTACTTCATGGCTGTTTTGTGCATCAGTAAACTTTTGACCTCGTCATAATTTCCAAGCATAACCTGGCACAAGAGCATGTACTTGAGTGAGCGAAGAGCTTCCTCCTGGTCACCAACGGAATCAAAACCTTCAAAAGCTTCAAAGAAATAGGAAAACGCAGTTTTGAAATCACGATCATCACCGGCATGAAGAATTCCCGATTGCATGTCCAAAGCAGCCTGCATACGAGGAGGGATGTACATCGAGTTCGCGGTCGTCCGAGCAGAAACAAGGGCAGCACGAGCCTTACTGTGAGAAGACAAGTTGTAGCACGCTTTGCTGTTCTCCAACTGGACTTCGACAATGAGATCCTTGTCGTCAAGACGCTTCAGTTCGCGAATCAATTCTGCAGCCAATGCAGTAGCCTGTGGGTGACGTCCGAGGTCATTGTAGAGACGAATAAGTCGAGCCTGGAGAATCTGACGGAGATAAACCCGATTTTGTCCTTCTGCCCATTGGATGCACTCATTGCATAAGTTAACCTTAACGTCGCCATCACCGCCGGGAATTCTCAAACAAAGTTCGACTAAGCTGCGAATGATCTTGACTGCTTTAGCAGTACCAATGGAAATGAAGAATGGCCGGGCATCCTGGATGACAGCGCGTAGTTGTTCGGGTTGATTCGTGTCTGCCAACATCTTTCCGAGTTCCAACAAGGACTCTTCACGTTTCTTTATATCATCTTCATTGTCGGAAAGTGGAGAATGGACTGAAAAGCCAACTAAAACCTCTCCTAGAAGACTATAACTCACCATATTCCAATAGACCAGCAATGTTCGTCTCAGAAGCGAGATGGGAGGAAGAAACTTGCTCCATAAGCGTTCCACCAGACATGTCTGAAGATACCTGGAAAGGAAAGATAAAAAGTACTGACAATTCATGGATAAACGATATTTGATGACAAATCTTGAGGTAAGGTAAAACGACGGACGGGATGATGACAAAACGCGCCAACGGAGACGCACAGTTGTCAGTTCATCAAAAAGCTAACTACCGGATGAACGCGCTTAACAAAGAGGTCACAAGCAACTTAGAATCACTAAAATTAATCATTTTGACAGATCAAGGGATATAAGGAAAGCAATTAAAAAATGTTCATGCATCCTATCGATCGGAAAAAAAATGGACAAACAAATAATTCTCGCGCGGCAATCTCAAGGATGACAAAGCCTATTGATTAAAACTACGGGTGTTTATATGACAGAGGACATATAAGTAAACTCCAGACAACAATTTCTCGTCATTTTGATGAGAAAGAAAATAAGTCGCACGCAGAGGACTCAAGGGAATGAAAATAGTGTCTCGGAACGAAAAAATACAACTCGCTATGCATTTTTGCATGCAGTCTGGAATGGTCTCAAGTATACAAAAGAAATCCATATCGAAAGTCAGTGGATCTATAAATGTAAACGTAATTTTATTCGTCATGTTTACTTAGTTTGTCTCAATCAGAAGGTTACTGATAAAACAATATGGTGCTACGGCGTTTGTGGTCCATATTTATGCCAACACGCGGTCGGATGTTTCGGATTTCTATATCGAGATCTTTAGATGGAATCTTATGGAGCAAGCCCCGCTCAGCCGAGCTCGATGATGAGCTCCTTGTTGGGGCACACTCCGGCTGTCCATCATGGTCCGGGGTCGGTGCTCGGACCCGGCTCCTCGTTCATCGGGGGACCTAACTCCCTCATCGGCGGTCCTGGGTCCGTATTCGCCCCTGCATCAATGTTCGGACATAACGGACCTGCCTCAATAATATCAAGAAACATAGATACACACGGAAACGGGCCAGGTATGTTTGGAAACAATAAAATCGATATATGAAATTTCCTCTGCAGCTTCCATTCTGAATAGTCAAAACGGTCCTGGGTCAATTATTAGCAACTACAATGATAGGGGGCCGGGGAGCGTCATGAATATACCCAATATCCCTGGTGCATATATAGATCCAGCTTCTGTAAGTAGTCTAGCCATTCCTATGACTCCACTTGCCGGTAACAACGCTGAAAGCAATTTCAACGCTCCTCCATCAAACATTCCAACAGCCATGCCAGCAACCCCGAGGTCTGTGATCCCCGCAGCTGATGTCCCTTCCCCAACTTTACAAAATATTGTATCTACAGTGAACCTCGGAGTACAACTTGACTTGAAAAAAATTGCTCTTCATGCAAGGAATGCTGAATATAATCCCAAACGTTTTGCAGCTGTGATAATGAGAATCAGAGAGCCTAGGACAACTGCTCTAATATTTTCTTCCGGAAAAATGGTGTGTACCGGTGCGAAATCAGAAGATGCCAGTAGATTGGCAGCCAGGAAATATGCTCGGATTGTACAAAAACTTGGGTTCAAAGCGAAGTTTACAGAGTTCAAGGTAAGTACTTGATCATTATTGCTTCCGAGTACATGAGTGGTTGTAGATTCAAAATATGGTCGGTTCATGCGATGTAAAATTCCCGATTCAACTGGAGGGTCTGTGCGTTACCCACTCCCAATTCAGTGCCTACGAACCTGAACTCTTCCCGGGTTTAATCTATCGGATGGTTCAGCCGCGTGTCGTGTTGCTGATATTCGTCAGCGGGAAAGTGGTTATTACGGGGGCGAAATACAAGAAGGATATCGACGATGCTTTTAATCAGATTTATCCTATTCTGAAAGGATTCAAAAAATAGAAAAGGCTCTACATAACGAGATAAATCAATATACATATTGTTTTTAATATCCCGTGATTATTCTCTGATCAACTGTGATATTGAATTCAGAAAGAATGGCTAGAGTTTTAATATAGAGTATGTTTTGTATCAAAAATGTTTATGGAACGACACGTAAATAAATCTGAACACAATTGAATAAGGACAAAAAGGATTAGAAATGTTGCGCCACAGAAAAGCAAAGGTAAAAAGTGACGCAATTTGATCGAATTGGGTTTGGTCAAAAATGGCTGCGATGCCCTTCGTTCTTGAGCGCCAATTTGGGGATCTTACCACGAAAAACAGGCTACGTTCTATATATAACTAAATGCCTGGAATTCCCCTCATTTTATGGATTCTAATCTTCGACCTACGTACGTGTAAGTTTCATATAATTGTCGTTAGAATGCTTTTATTTTACAAACAGGCTTTTTGAAACTACTTTAGTCTTTCGCGAGTTCAGTAATAGTATAGAAACGCTATTTTGCTCCAGGAATAAGTTTGCCATTCGCGTTTCGATTGAGCCCCGTCTTTTCTGTCTTGGAAAAAAGTCTGTCGGACTCTGATGTTAACTTTCTTGTCTCTTGGTCTTTGGGAAGCGAAGGCAAGTCAGTCACCAAGAGCGGCATGGTGACAAACAGCGTTTTTGCCTCCTTTCGCTCTTGGCTGTTTTGCAAAACTGAGATGACTTGTTTTTTATACCCTAAGCAAAGTTACCCTGATAATTCGTGGGCTGTATCATTTATTGACTACTTCTAACGAGCTCTTTGTTCAGCCCTAGATAATATATTGTCGATTCCGTTAAATTTATCCGTGAATTAATTCTTCTTTCGTTTTAACTTTAAACTATATTTATGTGCTTTTTAGTGGTTTGCGATTTCCTTTAGAGTTAATTCTTGGTTACATTGCTTTCTGTTGATGCGATAAGACAGCACACCTCTCTAGGTGCTGAATCTGTCTTTCAAGTGTCCGTTTTTTGCCGTCCAAAATAGCTACGAAAAGATGGGAAGCTGCTGTTAGCCTACGCATTACTTATGCCAAAGCCATTCTTATACAACAATATTTTTCGCTATTACGTTATTGATAGAAACGATTTCTCTAAGTCATTACGTTTCGATTAACCGCAGGACTTGTTTCAAAATTGCAAAGTGCGTACCTGACATCTTCCATTATGTTTCATTTAATTCCTTTCAACTCTCAGTCGGGCGTTTTTTAACATCTAAAGCCAATAATCAGCTGACTGGGAGATCAATCTTTAAATCGAGCTCCGCTTGGTGGGACAAATCAGTTTTCATATTTTTTATAAAAGTCAAAGATTGATTTCTTATTTTCCCGGCTTCAAAATTGATCTGCGGCTTGTGTTTAAGCTCTTCAAATCTCCCCGGCATTTTGTTTCAGTTCTGACGGAAAATTTACCGGGAACAAATGTTTTCAACGATTTCGTATATTGTCAGTAAACTAGCTTTGCAAATCTGTATTCAATCAATTTTTGTTTGACAGATTAGTTATTTGACAGAATCGATCAGCGGACGCCAATATCAATGAAATAAGCGTTTATATACCAAAGTACATTGGTTTTCCCATTAGTATTTCTGTTTTTTCCCTTTGAAAAACGTTGAAGGGAATCGAATCTATCGACGTATTGACTTAGGGAAACCATATATTCGTCTTTTAAAAATCTTGTATTGTCAATGTTCCACTTTCTTTAGAAATTAGATATCTATTCCTTCTAAATATGGCAATTTTCTGAAATGCACTTCTCTATACTTCGAACGAAAATAATTTGTTTTTGTTCGAGTTTGCAGGGATCTTTTTTAATTCAACTCGTTTTCTCACTTATTTGGGACTCAAGCAATGTCGGTCTTGAAAAAGCATACTTTTGTCATTTTTTCTCCCACATTAGTTTGGAAAATGCAAACAAATATTTGCGGATTTCGGTATTGAAAAAAGTGCCGAGACCACATTTGAAAATTTCTACTCATTTTTCGTTGGCCAAGTCCGGATGAGGAAGGTCTATCTACATAATCGCCAGGGGAGGGACCAGGACACTGAGAGAAACGGCCGATTTCGAGCGCCGCAGGCAGTCCTCGACATCCTGCCATTTGCAATCTCGAAAGTTTGGGCTAGTTCCGTTTTTGGCCTTGGCACATCCGTTGATCGGGAAATTTTATTCAAAATTCTCATTCGTTCGGACTTACGTAGATGTTTGTAAAGCAAGTTGACAGTCTTTCCATCGAGTAGTAAATTAACCGTGTTTCCAAACTTACCTTTCGTGTTCGTTTGCGTGGTTTTGTTGACAATATAGCTGTCTAGATTCCAAACGTTTTCATTTCCATCATTCTATTTTATTTTTCTTTGCTTCTTTCTCTTGAACCATCCACATTTACCTCTACGAAAGACGAGTCGTGATTGCCTCAACAACAAATAGAAAGTTTCCTGCACGACCACCTAGAGATTGCGCATTCTATGGTACTCTGACGTCCTTGTCTTTTCACATTCGTTTTTTTCCTGTGTTTTTCCTATACACAATCGACGACACCCTTCCTTGGCCTACCAACCGCTCTGGTTTTTTCTCTTATTTCAAAGGGGATTCGACAGTTATGCATGCACATGTCCGGATGGGTCACGTTGCGCGAGAGCTCGGCCTCGGGAAGCTGATTGTCCCGCTCAGTTTTCTTTTCGATTTCTTCAGCGCGAAACGCTTTTAAACATGCCAGAAACTGAATCAAAACTCCTTCTCTTCTATTAAAACCGGTATTTTTATTTTGCTAGGCAAAAATGGAAGGTGAAAAACTCAAATATGCGTGTTCCTGCGTTGTCGACGACCGACCAGCCTCCGTGTTATCGATGTTGGATCATTCGATTTCATTTTCCTATTTCAAAATAACGTTCATAGTTTATTTTTACCACTGACTAAACAACCTTTGATCAAAAGCGGTATTTCTCTCATTTTGTGGTATTTCGGGAACAAAACAATGGTGTTGTCCATCGTTCCTCAAAAAGCAGACCATCTATCAAACTAAAGGAAATAATTCTGTTCTCTATTGGTTGTCTGATTTGGATGGCTGGCTGGTATTTCCTTATCTCAGTAGTCGTCTTTCATGGAACACTATCGAACTCGATCAATTCCCCGAAGTAGCTTTATTTTGCTCTCAAAAATGGTTTATTTTTACTTGCCAAAAATTGCGTGCAAGCCACTTTTCGGAAGACTTATTTTTATAAATTTAAACCAACGAAATGCTTTTGGCTCTCGAAGGATTCCTAAAGGTATTTAAAATAGTAAAATGGACTATTTTCTTTTGTTTTTCTATTGACATAAAGTTGTTCTTGTAAAAATGAGTCAAATTTCTGGCCCAGAAGCAACACAAACAAAAGCCATCGATTTAGTGACGAGAGGGTTGAGCATGTGCAAAAAACCCGACTACCGAAAAGTAGATTTTTTTTCATTTCCTCAGGCTTGTTTTCAGTTTGGCTCCCACACCATCAGACCAATAGTGGGTTTTTGTTACCAAATGTTTTGGACAAACATTCTCTAAATGTCAAATTTAGAATTTTATGTAAATGTCTCATCCAGATTTTTCAAAGATGGAATTATATCAATTTTCGGTATTTTTTGCTTTTTAAAGACTAGTAACGGCAAATCACTTATGAAAAACGGGGAGAACGACGATATTCTGCTGACACGTCGACTCTTCTGAGACTGCCCGCCCTCCAGAAATGTCTGAGAGTCGGGGGCTTCTCTATCTTGCTTCCAGTAGACTGAGCGCGCCGAAAGTCCTGCCGTCATGCCATGGCATTCTTCATTCTCGTTTGAGGTTCGATGAGAGAGGAATTCTTGTACCCCAAAAATAACATTCCATATATTCCTCCTGCTTGAGAACCCCCAGTATTCTTATTCGTGATTGTTACCAGATTTTCGACCCTTTAATTTGATTTTTCAGGTATTAATGTGATACATGTACATAACATTTCATCTGTATATTATTAGCTCTTTTTCCTCTAAGTTTTGGCGCAATGTTGAAAAATAATGGTGTGCCGAATAAGGAGGGCACCAGCAGCAAAAGTAGTATTGCCAAATCTGTCGCTAGCGATAGTGAAAGTGTAGACAAGCAGCAAATGGACGAGGAGATGCAAAGTCCTAACCTAGACCTCGATGGAGGAGAGCCCCAAAATGATCCAGGGTATGTTTATCCCTCTTAGATCAATACTCATGAATTTGCTTTAGGAAAATGTTTATCGGTGGACTTAGTTGGCAAACAACTGCAGGTTAGTTTTTTTTCATTCATGTGATCAATTAATCGGTTTCAGAGGGTTTGAGAGATTATTTTACTAAATTCGGAGAAGTCAATGAATGCATGGTCATGAGGGATCCGGCCACGAAAAGAGCCAGGTTTGTCTTTTTTGGTCGATATCTCGATTTGTCTCATTTCCATAATATTTGACAGCTGCAAAAACAAGTTTTTCAGAGGATTCGGCTTCATTACGTTTGCTCATCCGAGTAGCGTCGACAAAGTCCTCGCTGAACCTCACCATGAACTGGACAACAAAAAGGTATGGGCTTTCTTGAAATTGACATTGTTCACCGTTCTGAATTCTGAAAACGAAAGTTTTGTGTCAACGGGGTTACCCACATGGAGGCTTTTGTCTGGTTCTGCCATTGTTTCCAAGATGACAGAATAGAAAACGCAATTTTCCTTTTTGTAATAAAGGGACTACAATTTTCATCAGCTTGTTTTAGATTGACCCAAAAGTGGCCTTCCCCAAAAGAGCTCAACCAAAGATGGTGGTTAAGACAAAAAAAATTTTTATTGGAGGATTATCGTCGAATTCAACTTTAGAAGATATGAAAAGTTACTTCCAGCAATATGGCAAAATAGAAGATGCCATGCTTATGTATGATAAGACTACCCAGAGACATAGAGGTGAGGTTTTCTTTGGCTCGATTACTTCGGATATTGTCAAAGCATGAAGTCCTGACTTGAACCATCCTGCTGTGTAAATTAAAAATTAGGAGTATGAGATTCTCTTAGGACAAATTCCCAAAATCTTCTAGAACCTTTCAGAAGGCAAAGTTTCGAACGGCTCCAAGTTTATTGAGTCCTAGGAGTTTCTACGGGATTCTATTTTTACTACAATTATTCCGGAAGTTGTCTGAAGATGAAATAGTGGTTCGGCAAATTGCATTGCTATCCTAGCCCATGGGACCTTTTTAGCAGGTTTTCATCCAAATCTCCAAGCCGTTGTTTTCCCGGACAAAAGTAGATCGATAAATGTTGCGATTTATCTGGCATGGAACTTCTCATAATTTAAATTCCTCTAAGCCCTTCAAGGAATTTTCGGGAACAAATGATTGAGCGTTTTTCGTTTCTCTTAACTCGAAATTGAAAATCCAACAGAATTGCCGAATTTGGTCTTAAGAGCTTTAGTCCTACTTTTTGATGGCTCTTCATGCCCTTCAAATCCGTACTTTTTAAAATGGAAAATAAAGACATCGTCGATGTGAAAGAAGATAACAGAGTTACTTTCAGGGTTCGGCTTCATAACTTTTGATGATGACGAGGTCAGTGACAAAGTTTGTGAAATTCACTTCCATGAAATTAATGGCAAAATGGTCGAGTGCAAGAAAGCCCAACCTAAAGAAGTAATGCTTCCGGTCCAAATTAATAAAAATCGTGCTGCAGCGGCACGTAATTTATACGGGCTGGCACCGGAACATTTGCTTGGTATGATCTTACTTGACTCGACCTAGAGTTTATATATGGGGTTTTCAGCCTACGCTTCTTATATGCCTCGACTACCGTACGGCACAAACGTGCTTTATCCTGGAATGTTTAACGGTTTCTCGCAACAATACGGGATTTCTCCGTCGGGACGTAGCAGTACCAGCAACAATGGCACATCCGGTGGAAATACGGCCACTCCTAGGGATTTCGCTGCTGCCCAGATCGTCGCTCAACATCAGGCCGTCTACGAGGCTATTGCCAATGCCGGTGTTTTTGATGTACACGCTCTGGCTTATACTGGCCAGAATCCACTCGGACATCAACAACCAATTGCGAACACTTTCAACAAAATGTAGTATGAAATATACACAGAATGAATATCCACATCCTTCTGAAAAGTTCGTAATTCTCTTCAGTCGTGTACCAGTTAGTTCTAAAGATTAGAAAAAATTTAAATTTACATACTTTGCTTGATTATTTACAGCAAAGCGTGTTAATAGTTCATGTTTAACCGGCAAAGTAACTGTCTGCCTGTTGTCTAGTCCAGAGCTTCTGTTTCTTAAGTCTGTCCCCATTAGGTTTGAATATTAGAATCACTTCAGGATTTATTTTTTTCTGGCTCTTAAGTTTCGAAGCGTACCAAGATTGGGTTGAATGGCCTTTAGTCTTTGATTAAGATGACGGCAAGAAGTAAGGAAATATGGATCCCGATTGGGTGTATTTTATGTAAAATCTCATATTTTGAACTGTATTTTTATTTCTTCTAAGTATTCATAAAAGACGGTAAATTTTACGTCCATTTAAGGCGATTTGTTTTGGAAAGTTTGGAGACAGCGTCAAGGTTATCCGCCCCGTTCACCTCCATGTATCGAGATCGATTGACCTGAAAACTGCTCACAACTCGATTCTGTTATTCTTTGTTAAAAATGAATCTGTATTTATTATTTATGTTGATGTTTTCCGTACTCGGGCTTGCTTATGGAGTAGATCCGTTGAAGAATGAAACAAAACTTCCGGAATGCCCATTCATCCATCCGACTGAGGAAATGGACAGATGGAACAACTTCGACTGGTCGAGCTGCAATGTCTCCTATACCGTACCTCCAGATAACACTTCAGAAGAATATAGGAGACTTATGTTCGGTCAAAAAAGTTATAGCTTCAATATTTTAGTCAGTGACAAAATTGGACCTAGAAGGACCTTAGAACCTGCTGCTCATAAAAAGTGTGCAGAAATTAAGTACAATTTGCACTTGAAGGCGAGTATCGTGATCATCTACCACAATGAAGGATTTTCTGTCCTTGTGAGGATGATTAATAGTATCATTGATCGGTCGCCTTTGGGTAGTATTTACGAGGTTATCTTATACGACGATGCGAGTGAGAAAGATCTCCAAATTGAAGAACAACTGAAGAAATACTCCAATCTTGAAAACTGGTCTAATAAGTTGAAAATCAACTTTGTTCGAAATGAAACAAGAGCGGGGTTGATCAGAGCTAAGGTAAAGTATTTTATTAATGACGTTTTTGCATTGATAATGATAGAAATTATCGATTTTGAATATTTGAGTCAACTCCAAATTCAAAAATAGGGAATTTCGACCCGAAAAGATTTAATTTTATGTAAATCCCCTCGGATTTTACACGCGGTTTGATACGAGGGTCTCGCAACGAAAGATTGAGAGAATGGAGTTCAATAGTTGATTAGAAATGACGCTAGAATTATTATTTTTAGGTTATTACTTTTTATCTCAATTTTATAGTTTATTAGCTTCAGCTTTGCCTCCTTTGAAGAAATTGATATATAAATTGAATTCGATTCGATTTATAACTACTTCAAATTCAGGACTTGAAACAGTTGGGAGATTTGGAGAGAATTAACTATAAAAGTGATTTCAGGTATTTGCTTCTCGTCTTGCGAAAGGAGATGTAATTGTCTTCCTGGACAGTCACTGTGAAGTCACCGATAGATGGCTGGAGCCTTTACTCGCGGCAGTGGAAGAAGATCCTACACGTATAGTATTGCCTATTGTCGATCTTATTCATCCAACGGATTTCAAATTCTCCAAGGCCATGATTGCAAAAGGAGGGTTTGATTGGTCTCTCTTCTTCAAATGGGAATATTTTGATTGGAGTTACTGGGACGTTGAAGAAAATAACGTCAAATTATTCGAGTAAGTAATTTCTGCTTTAGTTACAATAACCGAAGACAATGGATTGCACTCCATACGGTGATGATTGATGGCTGTAATTTTCAGAGCTCCCAGCATGTCAGGTGGATTACTGGCTGTTTCTACGGATTACTTCAGGAAGATTGGCGAATATGACGAAGGAATGGAGATCTGGGGAGCCGAAAATATTGAACTTTCCATCAGAACCTGGACATGTGGGGGATCTATCGTAGTATCCCCATGCAGTAGAGTCGGGCATGTTTTCCGAACGAGAAGACCATACAAGGGGAAAGAGAAAATCACTGACACCAATCTCCACAATTCCGTTAGAACTGCTAAAGTTTGGCTCGACAAATACCAAGAGAGATTTTTCAACTCTCGTCCTCAAGGAAGAACACTGGATGTCGGGGATCTCTCAGACAGAATTTCCCTCAGGAAAAGACTGAATTGCAAGCCATTCAAGTGGTATATACAGAATGTTTATCCTAAACTCGTTGAACACTTACGGGACGAACTTTAAATTCTAACGAATTAGACAGGATAAATGATGGATTATATCCAGTAGATTTACAGTTAGAAAAGTCCTTCGATGAGCAATGTTTCAGGGTCGATGTCGATATCGAAGAAACAAGGTCTTGTGTTGAGTCCTGGCATGGTTGTGATGTCCCCACAGAGAGGGAAGATGAATCCGGCTCCAGCAGAAACTCGGATGTCCCTGATAGGCAATGTAAATCCCGTCGGCGCTCCTTTCTTGGTCGGGTCGTGAGAAAGGGAAAGTTGGGTCTTGGCCATACACATCGGTAATTGGGAAAATCCATTTCTGGTGTAGATTTCAATCTTCTCCTTCGCTAAATCGCTGAGCTCGATTCCGTCAGCTCCATAAATCTCCTTAGCGATTGTGGTAATCTTGGCTTCGATGGATTCATTGAGAGGATAGAGGAATCTGAATTTGCTTTCTTTTTTACTGGCTTCAATAACGGCTTCAGCAAGGGCTGCAGCTCCTTTTCCTCCTTCTGCCCAGTGATTTGCGACGATTCCAACGGCTCCGTATTGACTGGCCTTCTGCTTCACGAGTTCGAGTTCCTCATCGGAATCTGTAGCAAACCGATTTACAGAGACGACTACAGGAACGTTGAACTTCAGAGCGTTCTCGATTTGTTTTCTCAAATTCGAATCACAGCCTTTAGTGAGTAAATCCAGGTTTGGTTGACGGTATTCCAAGGCTAGAGGAGCTCCGGCTGTAACTGGGGGACCACCTCCGTGCATCTTCAGGGCTCTTACAGTAGCTACTAGCACAACAACATTGGGTGTAAGTCCGGAATATCTGCACTTGATGTTGAAGAATTTCTCCATTCCAATGTCAGCTCCGAATCCTGCTTCAGTAACGACGAAGCCATCTTCTCCAACTAATTTCAAGGCAATCGTATCAGCGAGAATTGAACTCGCTCCATGAGCAATATTCGCGAAAGGACCTGCATGAACGAATACAGGAGTTCCTTCGACGGTCTGCATCAAATTTGGCTTGATAGTATCCTTCATGAGAACAGTGACGGCTCCAGTGACTCCAACATCATCAATAGTGACAGGATTACCATCAACATCGTTGGCAACGACAACTTTGGCCACTCGATCACGGAGATCAGCCAAGTCCGTCGCCAAAGCGAGAATAGCCATCAGTTCACTTCCCACAGTAATCATAAACTCCGTTCTCCTTGATTTCCCTTTTTCTTGGGGTCCAAGTCCAACTTCTATTCCTCGAAGGTAACGATCGTTTGTGTCAATGACTCTGTTGAAGGTAATCGTGTTAGGATCAATATTCAGTCTCGAGAATTTGAGTCGTTGTTCTGGAGTCAGCTTTTCTGCATCATCAACGCCCGTGATTCCCTGACGAAGTAATCTTCGTTTCTGGATAGCAGAAAGTTCTCTGATTCCGTCTTTATTCTTCGGAACTAGTCTGTTGAAAAGAGCATCGTCCGGCTGAGTGGCTTCATGAAAGATTCTGGTGTCAATAGCAGCAGCCACCAAATTATTTGCAGCAGTGATGGCATGAATATCACCCGTCAAATGAAGATTGAATTCTTCCATTGGAATAACTTGAGAATATCCTCCTCCGGCGGCTCCTCCTTTGATTCCAAATGTAGGGCCTTGTGAGGGCTGACGAACACAAGCAAAGGCGTTCTTTTGTAAGTGAGCACAGAGACCTTGGACGAGTCCAATGGTAGTTGTACTTTTACCTTCACCAAGGGGTGTGGGAGTAATTCCAACAACAACCACATACTTGCCATTAGGACGGTCTTCCATTCGTTTCAAGATATCCAGAGAGACTTTAGCTTTCGTCTGACCGTATAACTCAAGTTCATCAGGAGTGATTCCAATCTCTTGAGCGAGCTGAAAATAAAGTTTGATATATTTCTATATCGGAGAAAACCCACGAGTTCGATTTTTTTGGGTTTCTGCGCTCTTGAAACAGCGATATCAGCGGGAACTGGAGTCAGAAGTTTGACAGGAAGAGGGTTCAGATCCCATTTCCTATCCGACTTCAGTCTTCGAGAAACTGCCTGATCGAAAGTATTCTTCATCAGCATGGCCACTGTCATCGGACCAACTCCTCCTGGAACGGGAGTGATGTGACTAGCAACGTCCTTCACAGCTTCAAAATCAACATCCCCTGTGAGTTTCTTCTTGCCTTCAGAATTGATTTCAACGTTGATACCACAGTCGATAACAACAGCTCCTGGCTTGACCCAATCTGCTTTGACGTACTGGGATCTCCCGATGGCAACAATTAATATATCAGCTGTTTGACATTGTTCTCTCAAGTTGGCAGTTTTGGAATGACAAATGGTTACTGTAGCGTGATGCCACATGAAGAGTGCAGCAGCAGGGGACCCAACAATCTTCGATCTTCCTATGACTACAACCTTCTTACCAGCAATCTTGCTGAAATCTCCAAGGGCTTCTTTGACGAGATGGAGACAGCCGTAGGGGGTACAAGGGAAGATGGAGTTTTCGAGTTCTCCTCTTGCAAGTCTTCCAGCATTTTCTCGAGTCAATCCATCGACATCTTTTGAATGGGAAATTCTGTCGATAACACTATCAGCGTCAATCTTATTCTCCGTCTCCAGTGGAAGTTGAACAATGATTCCATCGACGTTGTAATCATTATTCAAACTGTCTATTTCCCTTTCGAGTTCGGGTTGAGTTATGGAAGGTGGCAACTTGATTAATTTCGCTTCCATTCCAATTTCGGTGGCCCGTTTCATCTTATTGGAAATGTAGACATTGGAATCACTTCTGTCACCCACCTAAAAGTTCAAAATTAACTTATCTATCTGGAAATACAACTTACTTGAACAATAGCTAAACAAGGTGTGAAGGCAGGATTCTTTTGCCTAATGGAAGCGAGGTCCTTTTTGACACCTTCAGTGACATTGAGAGCCACAGCTTTTCCATCAATAAGTTTCGCCATTTTCGACTCCAAAAGTCTGGGAAGTCTGAAAATCGAAATAATTTTCTCGATATTTGTTTATTTGGTCAACTCGATCAATCAGAAAAAAGATCAAGGTGAACACCACGGCCTGATCGTAATCAGCCATCTACTGCAAAAAAAGAAACTAGGGAACTCGCAAACAGAACAAAAAGATATCGATGAAAGAGGGACAAACCAAATAAAGAAACACCCAAAATTTGTTCTCGAGAAGTTGAACAAGTGATTGTAATTACCGATAAAAAGTAAACGTATAGTGCCATGCCTTAAGATGGACGGACGGGCCACAAAAAATGTATGGCTATGTGTCGGGGAATAAAGCTAGGGTGTTGCATTCAAAAGTAAGACACCATAAGGAGTTCTTAACTGTTCTCTGTAAAACAAAATACAGCGACCACTATGGGACTCACACGATCGTGTCGTTAGTTCATTCTCAGGTCAAATCATCACAATATATAAAAGTAGAAAAAAGGGTTAGTGCAAAATCACCTCAACACAGGTGTCCAGAACCTTTTGAAAAACCCAGGATTACCAATTCCATATATCGACTTTAAGTTTTCCCAAAACTCCGAAGTGTTCTGGAGACTTGTGGAAATCTGGAACGCTTCAGAAGATTCTATAACACTCCCAAAGGTTCCAAAATCTTTCATTGAGTTTCGGGAGCTCTAATAAAGCCCAAGAAAACATTTCAAGAATTTTAGTTTTATAATTGAATTTTTGATATTCCAAAAACTTCTGCAAGATCTTGAACGGCTTCAACAGCTTTTGCTGGATTCGAGAAATCCCTACTGAACTCTGGAATGCTTTAGAATTCTCAATAGATTATGAGAAATCCTAAAAATTTTTATAAAATGCCAGGTCCCAAGAGTTGGCATGACGTCCCTGAAAATTTCGAAATCTCTCACTAGATTTTTGGAGATTCTGCATCCCATGAACTTTCAGTCACATGAAGTTTTCGCTTGTGCTGCCCACTTTTCTTCCCCAAGTTCATTTTGAAGATATTGTACTTTGATAATTCAATCAGAGTCGAAACAGCGAAAATAACCATAAAACTATCAATTTTATTCACCTTTCATGTACACTGGACTAAAGCAAAGATTTATTTTGCTCTTTTGTAATTTGTTCTTGTCTGATAAATGCATCGGTTTTCATAAGACATCGGGGAACTTCAAAACTTAAATCCCATCCATGGCCTTTTACATCAGACAGAAGTCTCATGATAACATCACTAGACAGAAATCGAAAACAATGTCAATTATTTTCAATTCAGTCGATTTCGTAAAATATTGATGGCAAAGACTGTTGACAAAAATTTTACCCGCTAAAAGGAAATAAGTCCAGAATCCCAGACCAACAACTATCACAATGAAACGAGAGCAACACTGCTTCAGAATTGAGAAGCTCGTCCGAATCGAGGGAATTAAGAGACAAGGTAGCAATGCAGCTCGTCAGAAAATAAAATTACTGAAATGACAAAAGTGAATCAGGTAGGTAGAGCAAAGTTTCCGTTTTCCGAATCAAGTTAACGGCAAAAGTATTTCTCAACGGTCGAGTGCCATAATGTAACGGTAATTTTCCTCCTCGCTTCTCATCGGTTTAGCGAAGAACCCGCGTCCAAACACTCCCATGACGCCACTCTGAAAAGAAATCCAGATTATTTCATAGAATTTGAAATTGAGTAAACAAACTCTGTGAGTTGCGGAATTCAAAGATTCCGAGGAGTTGTTCGGCACAATGCCACTGGTAACACGATTAGAACTGTTGTCGGTGTTGGGACCACTGAATAAACCACCACCCATACTGGCCGAGTGTTGGATTTCGTTGTTGGGTTTTACAGCCAATGAATTAGAAGTAACGGACATAGAAAGTCCGTTGGGCTGGTGATGAGCGTCTTCCGGAGCTGGGCTCACGGAATAGGCAATATGACTAACGTTACCTCCGATTTGGAAACTAGGAGGTAGATGTAGAAGAGAAGAAGTCGAGGGTTTACGTCCGATACCAAAAGAAGTACCGTGAATGAAGCTGGACGCTTTTCGAAGTGGTCCGATATTCGAATTATCGTCGTTTGCTCCTAGCAAACCAAGATTCAGAGCACTCAAATTCCGTTCAATAGCTTCGGGCTGTTGGTTTGGACCAGTCGCCGAGGTAGGCCTGGAAAATTAATACAAATGAAACCAGACAGCAACCGGAAATATCGATTAAAAAACTTTAAGGGTAGACTGCATCGACGTCGAGGCAATAAAGTGACCCAGCAAAAGACAAGGGAACAAGGAACGAGGAAATAAAAGCAAAGCAACAATAAAATTATTGGGTGAGGAGAATCTTATCCGAAAATATTATCGAAGCCAAATTGCGTTCAACAAACGGAACAATGTTCTTTGTTGATGAACAGGTCTACAGGTACTACGATCGTCAGAACAATGGGTATTAAGTTTAGACTAATTCTTATCAAACAATAAATTTGAAAAAACCAATGTTCTCTTATATGGAAAAGACAAGCGCAAATTTTTATGGGTGCTTTCCCAGTGCATCGAAAACCTGCTTCAAGAAAAACGGAAAAGAAACAACTCAAAGTTCCCCACGTGGGTGAACGACAGTTGGCGAGAATGACGAAATAACACGCTTGGTCGTTTTTTTGAAACTTCGGATGAACAGGAAACTAATTTGTGTGTTCTACAACAAATGATAAAAATGAAGAACTGTTTATAACCCCACGGAAGGTGCTTCTCCTCAAGATGACTTGAGACCGCCTTTGGGTGGAGCCGCTTCGTCTAGTGAATTAAATGGACAATCGGCCTTGGGGAGCAGTAATCACATCCTGGACAGAAAAACATGATCGTAATAAACATAATTGATACACTATTTAAACAGGAACCAATCCAAAGGGAGGGGGAAACTGCAACGGAAACAACTGTTTCGGACTTGTTTTCTAATAAGAGCGATAGCATTGCAGCAAAAACAAAACACCCTAAGATAACTTTTATCATCGCAAAAATATTGTAATCAAAAACAGGAACTAAAGATCATTTCTTAATGACCTTATTAAAAAGCCGAAAGGAAGGAAAATCAGTGCATCATGCACTGAAATGTCAGTCTGTTGGTACAGAACAATAAATCCTACGACTCGTCACCGCTATTTGACGAAAGCAATCATTATCAAATGTCTGGTGATTCTGTACTTTCAATGAAAAAATCAGCCACGTGGGTGATCGAGCCGATGCATACTCCACCTATTAGCGTCACAAACTTGTCGAACGAAATTGACGCAAAATAAGCCTCCGAAGTGGAAACCAAAAGTCATTAGGGATTTTCGAAAGAAAATAAGAAGTAAATCCGCTATGGGATTCATCGGAACGTAATCAGAAAAGAAGATTAAAGGAACTTACACGACTGAAGCAGATCTCTTCTGATCAAATGGCATTAGAGCGTTTCCATTGCTATGGGTTTCCAATGCACTAGAAACCAAATGAGCGGCACCTACAACATAAGAAATTAAAGATCTACTTCAACACCATCCGAACAGCAATATCAGCACGTGGCGTTAGGGATATAAACAACAGCAAAAAAGTCCCGTTGTGCACGTCTCAACTGTTATTTCGAAATATAGACCGTTGGGCGGTCATCTAGCAACAACGGACTTGTGTTTGGGATGAATAAGCATGCAGTTCGAAAGCAGACAAAGCATCAATGAAGTCATCGATGAAACACACACCAAAAGAACAAGCTAAATAAAGAAGAACAGACTTTCATCGATATGTGGATCACTGCGAGACACTCTGCGCAACAGTGGTGGTCGGTAACGTTGCTCGGCCAGCGAAGCAATGTCGTGGATGGTGGGAATAGTGGGATAATTCGAGCTCAATGTCGGTTGTTCCATTACTTGCTGAAAAGATAGACAAATTTACAACACAAACACAATCACAACACGATAAAGCTGTCGAAAATGATAGACAAAATGAACCGGTGAAAAATCAAAAGTCGTCAACTGATTGACTCTCCAATAAGGTTCTTTTTATTTCCGACGGCTGTAACAGGGAAAAACCAGCCATCAATATTCCCAAGGCATGACGAAACGTCGTTCTTGCTCGACTTTGTCGGACCACATAAACAATCAATAAACTGAAGCAAAAACTATCCAGGTAGGATAATCCCACTAACCGGGAGCTAGTAGATAAAGCAACGCACTCTGCAAAGCGGTTTAGGACTAAATACGCAATAGCTAGGGAATTTTATTCTTTTATGTTTTAGAGCGAACAAGCTGGACAGAATGAGATGGCAGTAAAGCACGCGACTGCATCCACGAGGCAGACAAGCCAGTTCGTCTTTGCCGTTTTCCAGTCTGTTCTCCCGTGATGACGCCAGACTTGCCACCTCCCCATTTTTCGACAAGATGCCACTTGTTTTTGTTAAACTTGGTAGACAATTGGGTTAATCTTTGACTCGAAAAATATCCGGGTTCAAACTAGTCTAAAATTAATTTATCAAAAACAATCGCGGAATTTAACGGAAATACTTTCAAACGTTTGCTTTAACAGTTGCTACGGGCATTCAAACCCCCTGATTGTCTCTAAAAAGACACAATTGCATCAGACTGTCGCAAATAATGATGTAAATGGCAGAGGAACGAGAATCAGATCAAGTCTCTCGTCAACAACGCTCTTATCCTCGAAAGTAGTACACACGGACCTCTGTTTCTGTTTGGATTAACCTACCTAAAGAACAAAAATCAAAACACCAACTACTTTAGCCTATCGTAGGGAGGTAAATTTCAGCAATCTAAACTGATAACTATCAGAAAACTGCATTATTTTATTACGATTGGAGTGTTTATGATATCATATGGAAAACGTCAACCTCACAATAAACACCTTGAATCCGGGAAAAAATCAATGATTTCGAACTTTGAAATTAAGAAGTTCAAATCCAAAACAAATTAATTTGTTGACTTAGGGCGCGGTCCACAATTTCCTCTTACCTTCCATCAGTAAGATGTCGTCATTCCCAAATCACCCCGCAATAACACGTATTATAAACAGCAAAACAATGTAAAAGGGAATTAATACAATATATAGCAGGGACACGCAATATCATCGGGAAAATCCATATATCACCACCAGACTCGGAGATCTGCCGTTGCGCGCATACAGTTGTTTTCCCGCGAATTTCCACTCGCACTAGCAAAAGAAGGGATTCCCATGATTTCCAGGAGCTTTCGTTGCGAGAGTTGCTTGTGTCCAATATAATTCAATTTGAAATTGAAAAATTAAAAAATTCAGCAGGTCTGATCCGGAATTGTACGCAGAGAGATCGATTTGGGACCAATTTTCTTCCCGACTGATTTCAAATTTAGATGAAACGAGTCATCAGCTATTTTTATTCGTAGTTCATATTGCCTGTGGCGTTCAGATTCGCGAAGGGCAAAACTGACGAAAAAGACCAAAGCCCGTTGAATCAGCTGTTCAATCACTCCAATTTTCGTCGAATCACGAAGTCATGATCTGAAGACCAAATCGCCGGAAGTTGATGCAATTAAAACTTTCCGCAAATTTTGTTTCAGAAATAACTTGCTTTAGTCGATTTCAAAAGAACGTTAGTTTTGTCATCGAAACTAAATGGTCTCCAGAGATCAATATGATTCTTGATCTTTCTTGTGTTTTTATCAACAACTATGCAGAAAATCACGTAATTGTCTTAATAAAGCAAAAACGTGATTTATTGGTGATTTTCTAATTCATTTGTTTATTGAAAATAGGTTTTTATTTACCGACTTTTTATTTAGAAGCAAGAACCCCTGATGTCAACGAAACCCATGGATTCTCAACAATCACAGATCTGCTGATTCTTCGGTGATTGAATCTTTTTGACAGAATCTACAAGTTTTTAAAGAGAATTCCATAGCCTTTGCTCTTTGCAAAAAACAAAACAGCTTAAAAATCGGATGATTTTCCGATATTGACTGGGCAGTTGCAAGATAACGGACACCTACGTTCTAAACGACATAAAACCAAGTTTTTTTCGAAAAACAATTCGTTTCAATGAAAAATCAGAGGTCAAGTGCTATCTTGGCTTTTGATCATTAACTACAAAAGTAATGAAATCAAATTAAAATCGTATTTGCAAATATTGTCACAGAATCAAAAATATAGGGCAGAAATTCCTTAAGGAAACAGATTTGTTTTTGCTTATCAATTATGGTATTTCTTTATTCATGACTGGAAACTTGAAAGAACAGCCAAAGCCGGGAAACAAGACTGAACCGTGGTTAAGGCAAGTTACGGGAAGTTTCAAAATCAAAACCCGTTACTATCTAGTCGTTTCGAAATTGGTAATACGAGTAAACAACCATCCAGAATTAACAATATATACATGGTAATAACCACCGCAATGATTAAATTGCTTTCTCATCATCTTCAGGTTCTGTTAGAGGCTTTCCATTTGTCCAGTTCTTCACGATGACTGTCAGGACGAAGTTGGCTTTTAAAACCACCGAGGACTTGCATTGTTGCTTGAGTAGTAATGACTATCGGTTTGACTACCATAGGAGTCGCATTCCGGATAATTCCACGAAGAGGCCATTGCCCATGGGCCCGATCTTCCTGAGTGGCCATTTGCAGGGTTTGAGCAGAATTCACAACCCCCTAAAATAAAAATAATGAAGTACATCACTCAAATAGGTCCTAACCTCATAAACAGTTCCCATAGCCATATGGAATCCATCACGGATATCATTCGGGACTCGAACTCGTTTCGCCTCCTGTTCTTTCCGAACTCTTTGAGTAGTGTAGTAATCAGGAGTAACTATATCAAAAGCAATTTCAGCAACAGCCTAAATGTCCCAAATATATTAGCGTTCGATATATGAACTTACATGAACAACGGAAGTAAACCATTGCGTTGTATCAATTGCAGCTGTAGCAGCGGAAACTCCAAAACTACTGACCCCTCGTTGGATTCCTTTAACAACCCGTCCATCCTCCTTTCTGAATTCACTCAGAGGGATGTAGAACAAGTCCGTGATACCTCTGCCAATCTCAACAAGAGATGTGATAGGTCCGAAGGAGCCAATAACATTCGGCAATTGAGTCTTCTTGATATCGTTTACCCACTCTTCAACAGCATATTGGACACATTTCCCATAGCCGAGAAGTCCATTCTCATAATGCAGGTCCTTCAAAACAAGCTCAGTACAGTGAAGATTACTCAAACCAAGAAGCAATCCAGCGAGGGTTCCTTGTTCGTGATCCATCTTGACTCTCTTTCCGACATAGTCCAATCTGATTTTACAAGCAGGAGAAAATGTGAAATTTCTGAAAAAAAAATAAAATATTAACTCGCGATAACAAAACAAACTTGAAGAAAGTTTCCTTCATCATATTTCTGCTTCCATCGCTATTTGCTGATGCAATTCTAACCAAAGGTTGAGGTACAGTTTCTAACTCAGCAGGATTCAGATCCATCTGCTCGGAAAGTTGTTCAGATAGTACGTTAAGAGGATCCAAATTCTTTATTTCACCTTCAGACTCAGGAAATGTTATGTCTTCTCGATTGACTTCGAAATCCGAATGAGAAGAATCCAGGGAATTTGAATCTTCCTTATTATATCGAACAGAACCTCCAGTTGTTGCACTGATGTTAATATCCAGACTTTGATTCACACCATTTGGAACCTGGAAAACAGGGGCATCCATGGCTGGATTCTTTGTAACTTCTGGAGGGAGTTTGAGACCATTTCCAACAGCAGTGAAAAAGTCTTGAAGGAATTCTAATGTATCTTGATCGACATTAAGTCTCATAGGAAGCAAACTGATCTTTAATTTTCCTTCGCGATTCTGATCCTCAACCATCCTCACTGAAATCATCGGAGCATAGGACCGTCTTGGAAGCAGCTCACTTGTGAATTGGTAGAAGAGCTTATTGATCTGAGAAACCAGAAGATGATCTCGAATTTCAATATCATAGACAGTCAACATGTTTCTTGACAGAATCGGAGCATTTGGATCAAACACTTCAGTAGCAAAGGAAATCCTCGAAATCATTGCTTGAACACATACAGTATGGTCACGGAAGGGTCCTCCAACTGATCCTTCCCTCATACACTGATTAGATTCCCTTCGTTGTTCCCATTGGCTGTATGGCTTCACTTCCGACGGGGCATCACCAAGATCATTTCCTCCATAAAGATAAACAAGAACGGAAAAATCTCGAATAAAGTACTTCAGAATTGGAAGGGGATGTCCTTTTGGTAATTTCATCATCTCTGATGCTGGATCTGCATCCGGAACACACATGTGTTCAGAAACTATTTCGAAATTATCGTCCAGAATACGAACTCGTGGAGCACCGGAGGGTTGAGTGACTCCACTTCCCGGAATTTCATCGACGACGATAAACTCATCATCAGTAGATCCGTTACTTTTACTGAATTCATTGCTGTTATATTCCTTCATCAACGTCTCCGCAATAGCATCGTCGTCAGAAAACGAACATTCTTTCGTTCGCGGATGATTCACAGGAACCGTAGGATTTGCTTTGCTTTCTTCCATTGCTGAAGACATCAACTCCATCACTCTGGAACGATCTTCCTGTTTCGTAACAGGTTCCACAACTCGTTCAGATGAAGGACCATCAGAATTCAGTACAGCTGCAGCTTTTACAAATTCCGTAACAGGTTCCGTTTTTGATTCAGATTTCTGATTAACAACAGACGCATATTCTGACTGAAGAAATTCCATCAACATGTTAGAGATTTCTACAATAGTGTCTGCACACAGCCAAGCCTTCAGGACATCGTTACTGCAAATTACTTCTATACTTGGACAACGTTCACTAGGATCATCGCTTTCAGGATTTCCTAATGAATAATTTAATTCCAACTTCAACATCCCCAAACTCAAGAACTTAACAAATCTTTGACGGACTGCAGCAGGGTCTCCGTATCCTTGGAATCTAACAGCTTCCTTCTTTTTCAGACCCACAAAGACTTTGGTTTCTTCCAAGAAGAAATGGAATTTGAATCTCTCCATACTTTGGACAATGTTACTGGCCAGATCGCAAGAACCAATCGCAGCCCTCAATCTCAAAGGTGAATCAGGAACGATAGTGTGATGATCATAAGCCACGACTACACTTGTAAAATGAACATTTAAATCAATTACAACCTGGGGCCATTCATATCCAGGTACTCCATAATCTTCAACGTTAACGAATTTAGTCAGTTGATTCACCCAAAAGTGTTCTGGATCCAAAAATGGTCGGAAGTAGGCTTGAGTGTTCCTTGCAGCAACAGCGAGAGTAACGTCCTTGAACTCCTTTTCAGATTGCTCATCGTAATGAGTGAAGAGCTTGATGGCGATAGCAATGTTGTTATCATCCACCAGAGGACAGAACTCATCAGTAGAAAGTGGTTCAGCAAAAACGTCATTGTTAGATCGTTTCAAAAATGTCTTCAAATCACAAACATTCGTTTCAAAAGGCCGGATAGAGTCATTGAAAAGATCTAAAATTTCATCATTAATCGCGAAAATTAAAACCAACATACTTCTATGTAACAGGGATCCTTTGTCTGAAGCAATATACATGTACATGGTGTTGGGGTCACCATGGTATCCATAAACTAAGAAGAATTCACATTTATCGAGTTCTGATCCAATCTGAGAACGGAACTCATTTTCTCCTTCACCACCAGTCGTTCCGAGCAAGATATTTCCTTTACTCATTTTGATCGTTAATCCAAAATTATGAGCCAAAGTCGACTTATCAAAGATTTCGCGATTGTTTTCATATTCACCGTTCTCCATGTAGTCATCCTCTTCATTAGCAAACGGTCGGAATATCGGCCCATCAGTAATTTGATTAACAGATTGCATATTCACAGTCCGCTTAAATACCGGAGCTTTTGGAGCAAAAAGAGCAAAATCATTGGCAAATCTATTATATAAAACTTCAAAGAACTTCTTGCTTGGGAAATAGAGATGTAGACGAGGAAGAGAAAGCTCAATATTAACGTCGCATATTTGACGGCAATTTTCAGAAAAATTGGAGAGTTCCTCCTTGTTTCCAGCGAGTAGAAGTTTAGTGCCTTCAATGAATTCATTCGTATGAGCAAATGGACTGTCGCCTTTGTCATCTGAGAACTTGAAAAAACTCCCATGCATACTTTGAGTCATACTTTTGCCGAGAGAAGCATCGAACAGTCGATTAGTGTTAACATGGAGCGATTTATTCCTGAAGTCATAGTTGATGGAGAGACAAACATGAGTATCACTAGCTCCAGTGAGATTAGTGGCATGTAGGAACTTTTTCTCTTCTTCCTTACACTCCAGGAACTCACAGTCTCCAACGAATGTCCCTGTCATAGAGTGACAGTTGATGTGGACGGTTCCAAAATTAGCAATGTCAGATAATCGGAATCGAGGCATATCCAGACGAAGTTCGTGAAGTTCAATCTTAGTGTATTCATGATGAACGTTTCGATGCCAGAATGGGACTCCATATCCAGTCATATCGGCAACGGGAATCCGAAGATCGACTTCCCATTTGGGGCAGTAGAATCGAACTCGACACTTTGGAGAATTATCAGAAGAATCAAAGTCAACTTTTTCAGAATTAATGCCGTTCCTCAAAGGTAGGAAAAACGGACGAGGAGAAATGACATTGTGAAGACGATCGATGATGCTCAGATCCACTTCACTTCGGCATGGCTGACAGTTAATATCAATGGAATAGTCAATATCATGATCTTGATTGGTAGCCATTGCAAGGTTGAAAGCAACTTCAGAATTATCCCCAAAATTGAATAAATCAACAGTGACCCCTTTACTCGATCCATGAACTGATTCTTTCGTCAGGGATTCTATAAGGTCGAATTTTGAAAACACTGCATTTAAGCTCATTCCGTCTCGTCCACCATTGGTCTCACTATTGAACCGGAAAGACGCCGTTTGTGCTAGCAACCTGAATCAGAATTAGAAAACCAGTGTACTTATGTACGCATATGTATCGAATAAAACCAACCTTATGTGATCGCCAGTACACGCTTTCCCGACGACTTTCCTTTGCAGATAAAGTGGATTTGAAGTTAGACGCATATTGACGATGGACTGGAAGAAATGGGTACTTTCTTGGGACAGGAAATCCATCATTTTAGAAATCCCTTCGACGTCATCTTCAGTGAGTGACTTCTGAATACTGTCTTTGCTCAATGGATCACTGTGCGTAACGACGCCGATAACATTTGGAACCCGTAGAGAAATCGTAAATACATCAGGAGCTCTCATATTAGCTTTCTCAACAAGAGTAGAATTTGACCCCCGTTGAGTTCCCGTTTCAGTAATACTATCAGAATCAAGAACACTGTCGTATCTAAAATTGGTTCCTGTAGACGAATACCCAGTAAAGTCATCGTAGCTGTCCAAAGAAACTGGCACTAGATTGCTTCCGGAAGATCGTTTCGTCAGCTCATGGAAGTGGTAATCAGCAGTACCAGCAGACCATGTATTGTTCACGGACTTCATCCAATGGCCTTCATTTTGAAGCTGAGCAGTGATCTGTTCAAAGTGCTCCTTCTGCATTCGCTTTCCCCCCACAACATTGCCCAGATCTTCTGGTGCGGTACTCTGAGGCATAAGTTTAGTCATCAAATCTTGAAGAAGAACGATCTGCGAAGGCGTAAGGTAGAAGAAAAGAGAACCACTCATCTGCATATCGATTTCAATCTTCTTTCCGTAGGCACCTTCATTTTTGGATATAGCAGCATTGTGAACCTTGATCTTGATCGTATGTTTTTCACCAAAGAAATGAGCAATCTGAATTGGTTTTGACCTCAAATCCGAAGGTCCTGAGTCCTTCTGGTTATCTCGACTAGAGTTACTGAAGTGGGAGTAACAAGACTGGAAATTCATTGACGAGTTAGCCATGGACGAATTCATCTCCCCGTTATCGCTATTCGTTGACATTGATGATATAGACTAAATAAAGCAAGTGAATCAGAGATAAACTTTTTAACACACTTACATTACTCGGGGTCCATACGTCGGTAAACACTTTTACATCCTTTACATGCAAAAGTTTGTTCAAATCAACTGAACTAGTTAAAGGCTGAGCGGTAATTACATCTTTTAGTCCATCTTGTCTACAGGTCTCCAATTGTTCGTCGATGAATTCCATCTCCTTGATGAAGATTTCAACAGCAGTAGCGAGTTCTCCTTCGTTCTCGAGTCTGATGGTAATTCTCTCGAAAACGATCTTCACTCTAGTCACTATTTGATCAATGACATTCGCAAACTGCTCGACCACATCACTTCCAGCATCTTCTGGAAGATCATCGGAGGTCACAGACGTTTCCATAGTCGAGACCAAAGTTCCAATCACAGAGGACATCAGATCCTGAGTACAACTCGTACTATTACTCTTAAGAGGAGTCACAGTCACAAACAAATCCTTGATCATTATGACTGTTGAATCTTCCAGCAACTTTTGAAATGGCACACTAATGGAAACTTCTCCAATAAGTCCTTCGACGACATTGATTACTCCAATAGGTTCCAATAACGAATTGATATGCTGAAATAGTACAATAATCAACAGTAGCTTTCATATAAAGACCTTACTTGAACATTTAAATTTACATCTTTTACACATACTGTTCCATCCAGCAACTGAATCTCCAAGTTCTCGGGCTTAATTGTCGTCTTCAAGTAATCTCCCATGTACCGGTGGATGAGAAAACGGGAAATTCCCGACTTGAGATACTCCAGAACCGCCATAATTCCAGGTTCAATTCTGAAATTAAAACAAGAGTAAATTTCAACAAAGTGACAAAGATAATAAACATGATAAAGTCGAAAAACTTTCACGGTTGTTTTTTACTGGGACAAAAAGGGTGTTCCTTGTTAGCCAATCAAATTCAAAGTGCGAGGAATATTGATCGAGTAACGTGACCATCAGTGATGACTAAAGTATGATCAAAGGAAACGAAACCAGAACTTTGATTTTCACTTCTCATCAAAAACTAAAAACAAATGCTGTTTACATAGTGTTGGTTGTTCTTCCATCGTCGAGAATTGCGCTGTCTGAATTCAAATATATGAACGCTGCAATGGGTAGAAAATCAGCTGCTGAGTGCTATAGCAGAGACGAGCGGGAGGGTTCGGAAAAGCGACATATCAAAAGACCAGAAAGGACAGCTAATCGACAGATTGACTGGCTTTTACAAGACGCGTTTCGAAACACGAGTTTTTCTTTCTGAAGAATATCAGACAGACGACTATATAGAAGTAGATTGTCTACGACTGGCGGATAGCCAAAACACGTGAAATCAGGTTTCGCGCTAGGATCTGAGTTTCGCTCTTTCTTCATAGTAGTTCGTCAGCTGATGCTTTTGACTTTTTATCCTCCGTTTCCGTAAATATTGAAACTAACTTGAAGTTACAACCATTGCTATCATAATCTTCAACTCACTTTACCGAAATAGAACTGTGATAAAAAAAAGTGATTAAATTTTCCGAAGAGATTATTATGACATCAAGACAGGATTGAAACCCATAATATCGATGAAAATTTACAAAGAACCTTAAACTTTGCCTAAAACATCAGTGGATTTTTCCTCATTGTATTAAATTAATATACAAGTCCGTAACCGTTTAATTAGAAATTCACATGCATCCATATTTAGAACAACAATAAATAAAAACGGACATTATTTAAGCATTCGGATTCTTCTTCAGAATAACGAGACCTTCAAGATACGGAGTCAACGAAATATCTAAAAGGTATAATTAATATGCAACCTTCAAATAAAATACTTACATTCATCCGTAGCCAACTCTGCACGTTCTCCGAATGCCAGTAAAACAGGTGTGGTGTGAGTTTGGAATCCAGTGATTGTTTTCGGCTTACCAGCCTGGGCAACAACATCAACAGCTTGACCAACACGAACGGGGATATTGACCTGTTTCAGCTGTGCAGGAGATTCAGGATCTTCAACCAGAGTAATCAGCATTCGGGGTTGAATGGCAAGGGACAATGAATACATCAGATATTGTTGATTCTTCAGAACAGCTGAAATCGATATATTAAAGGAGTTCATCGAAGTACAACTTACATGAATTAGCATCCAAGAAGCAGAATGTAGTGACGAATAACGCTCCAACACTTGCAAGACACATGATCTGACGATCAGAATGGAAGGGGTTCAAAGTCATTGTTCCTTTGCCAAGATGGGTCAATCCTTGAGCCATACGAACAAGCATCAAGCTGATGGGATCCTTATGGTGGTAACTGGCCAACTGACGAAGCATGGAAACGAGACGGGCATGATTGGTACCAGCACCAACGAGACCAAGAGCGAGAATAGCATTCCTGGCGGTTTCAGCATCGGAGTCATGGGAGTACTTGCTGAGAGTCTCAAGAACAGTCAATTGTGGATTGGACACATTCAGAAGGGACAAAGCGAGAGGAACAGCACGACGAATAATAGGTGTACCGTAACGCATCAAGTGACCTAGCATTCGATGAGCCATTTGACTTCCAATCTCTTCACCCATAGCAATTAACCCAATACCGAGAACAGCAACACCCTGATGAGTGAACAAATCCTTCGGCTCCTTGTCCTTAGACTTGCTATCCTTCTTCTTGGTCTCTTCTTTCTCGTTCTGCTCACTTTGCTCAGAGCAGATGTAGAGGAGACTCTGAATCTTAAGAACATTGCCAGTACCAGCATAAGCACAGACATCAACAAGAGTAGAAACCATACGACCGAAATCACCGGGAAGAGTTCTCAAAGTCTCAACGACAACTTCACTACGTTGTTGTGTGCCTAAAAGATATTAGTAATAAATAACGATACAAAAACACCAACTCACCCAAGAAGATGAGTCCCATTCCCAGAGCAAAGAGGCCCCAATTGTGATTTTGAAGTTCCACTTCAGTCTTCTCCATCAAAAGCATCAACATATCGTGAGCAACACCAGAATCAGCAGTTCCCACCAAGATCAATCCCAAGGATAGACCAGTAATCCCAATGACTTCAGGAGTGTGACCTGCACTTGCCAATGTCTTCTTCAGCTCAAAGATAACACCACCTTCCTCTTGCTTAACAACAGTTTCACGCTTGGAGTTAGCATAAGCAAGACCAAGTCCAAAGATGGACCCCAAACGCATGCATGGGCGGTCACTATTGATGAAATCCATTAGAATAGCAGAAGCAGGATCACAAGGGTCTTGAACTCCAGCACAGATGATTCCAATCGCAAGGAGAGTTCCAGCTCGGATATAATCATCATTTGAATAGAGGAATCGATCGCATTGGGTCAATCCATACTCAACATCCCAGCGATGGATGAGACCCAAGCTAGCGACGGAGGTCATGATTCCGAAATCTCGGTTTTTGTAGAAGAATCTGTTAGCAGCATCACTCTCCTGAAGGATCTTATCAACTCCAAATCCACAGTTGACGAATCCGTTGACGAAAGAAGCAGCAATATTCATCCGGGAACTATCAGAGGCCACATTGGAGAAAGGACGGCTTTGCTCCAGATGAGTCTTGTAAATACCCTCAGGAGTTTTAGGTTCCATGATTTCAAGCTCACGAGCGAGAGCATGGAAATAACGAGATAAGTGAGTGTTGTTATTCAACTCAGCAATGTTCTCCGGCAAGTTTTGGTCCTCAACAAACATTTGATGGCGACCAAGAAGAATTGCCATCTGTTTCCAAGTCAAGCTAAAATCAAATTAAACATAAACTTATTCATCGAGTATGCGACTTACGAATCTTCAGATGTGAATTGCTTCTTGATCAAATCGGGCTCATTCAACATAACAGCACAACATAGGGCTTCGAATTCATGGTTGAACTTGGAATAGATATTCATTGCACATCGAATCATATTCTGATTGTCTGGATCAGGAGCCAATGGAGAGCTTCGCAGGAGATAGAGACAGACTCTCTCATGACCTTCCTTGTCGATCAATTCGAGTAGAATATCCAAGCGTTCGATTTCCAAGAGCAAATCACACGCTTCAACTTCAGCATTGTGGGCTAGATCGTATTTAACAATAGCTTGGACAAGTCCCATCATCTGCCCACGACGAGTATCATCTCCGGTCTTCCATTCATTAGCAATCTCCATGGTCAGGTGACGGATATACTCATAACCCCAATCATCGATTGGTCCGACGGTACCTTTCAGGCGGTAGTCCAGACAATCACTTTTCTCATCAGAGCACATAGCCAGAACAGAAATAATGTCGGCACACAAGTCCTTTGATGGTCCAGCAGGTAGCTTCTCATAAATAGTCTTCATACGAGCGTACTGGGGTCTCATGAATTTGAGTGGTTTTGGAACAGAAGTCATGGAAGTAGTAGAAGTCCGAATCAAGGTCCTGAGCATTTCCAATGAGGGAGTATAAAGACTAGTGTCGGAGCTTTCCAATCTCTCCAGCAACATGAGCAAGTCATCCTGGAGTTTCTTGTCTTCTTCGGTTAACTCCTGACGCTCCTCCTTCTTAGCTACTCCATTCACCCCATTCTGAACCTTCTTGGGGTCGTCAGCTTTCACTGGATCATTCTCGGTCGATGCCATCCTAGAAAAGAAACTACACGAGTTATATATCAAAAATACACGAAACACGGCTAAAATCATGGGGAATTACTACCTTCAGTGCAAGGTAGATTACTGTTGAAAATTACAACAAACAGAGAAAGATTACAGGATAAATAACACAAAAACGAGGAATAATCATCAGTTTCGGCAGACGACGAACAACCTCTCGAACTAGCAAGTCATCAAAATTCTCCCAGCACGAAAAATTGCGGCCTTTATGCGATTTGACTTTTCAAGTTTTTTGATTTCTCTGTCTTTTTTACATTGTGAAATTTATTATTTTTATTATTTTTTAAAATTCTCCATATTAACACGTATCAGCGATCGTTTTGGCATTTAAGAGTTGTTTCTCACTAGTTTCTACATGTCTGAGAGTTGGGAGATGCTGACTGCTTTCAGGCATTGGTAACTTTCTTCCTTTGAATGTTAGATGATCGATGCCTTTCATTGGCTTTTCGTTTAAAAAGTAGGTCAAAGGGACACCGATTGCGAGAAGGATCACGAATCCGAGACCAGCATAGGAATAAGTTGAGATTCGGGAAAGGAACGTGGTTCCAGGCCGTCCGAAATGAGCTTCGTACTCAGGGGCTTTGAAAACCTTGAAGTTCGAGTGACCACAACCTTCGGTCGTAGTGTTTGTCGGAAGCAAGAGCTCACTATAGGGATTCTCGAAGTAGTTAAATATGTAAATAAGACACATGATAATATTGGAAAGAACGAACGAGATAAAGGTCGATCTGACCCCCGCTTTAGGCCAGAACATAGCGAGAACGAAGATTCCCACCATCGGACCTGAGACAGCTCCCATTACACTGATGCATACCGTAAGTGTTCCTCCCAAAGGTCCTGCACAGAAAGCTAATAAAGTGGAGAAAATCCCGATCCCCAAAACCAGAAATTTGTTGATCGTGGTTTCCGCGCTATCACTGATCTTCTTGATCCTGTACTGAAGGAAGTCTTCATAGATGGCTGCTGCAGAGCTGTTGATCCCAGAGGATAAAGTACTCAGTGTTGCTGACATAATGCAGGCCATATACAGACCAAAGAATCCAGGAGTTGAACCTAGAGTGGAGGAATTAAGCTGTAGATGGATTAAAACTCACTTAAGATCTCCAGAGCGAAGAGAACAGTCAAGTGATCTTTGTCAGTGATTTCCCCTGTCTCCAATGGATTACAGTTGTAGAAGTAGGCTAGAGCGATGAATCCAACAAAGACTACGATGGAGCAAAGAATCGCAAATGGGATCAACGTGCAGTAAATGATGGATTTCCCGTCTTCCATTGAAGGTAGACTGTTGTATCTCTGGATTGCTAATTGGTTAACGCCAAACGAAGCCAGCCATGTGATTGTCCCTCCAAGAGTGTTGATCCAGAAGGAGTTGTACTGGGCGATAGTGGGACTCATTCTAAAAATTTCGCCAAAACGACCTGTATCCCAAGCGATTTCGAGGACCCGACCGAGTCCCCCGACTCTCTCGTGGGCAAGTCCTTTCACAATCACAACGGTGACTCCAGTGTACATCAATATTGCTTGAAGAGAATCCGTCCAGACGACGGCCTTCAATCCCCCAATCGTAGTATAAGCAGTTGCAGTCAATCCAAAAATCTGAAATCTTGTTTCTGTAATCTTCGTACTTAATTCCATAGTACCATAATTAGTACCCATTTCTGAATTCCCAGAACGCTGGACATGGCCACCGACGGAGCGTAAATAACAACTGCCATGTAAACTATTGTGAAAAACAAAAACATCACAGAAAACGTCTGTCGTAATAGTACTGAGTTATATCTGTGGATGAAGTACTCGTGGAGACAGGTGGCTCTCATTTTGTAGAAAATCGGAAGAAATATGACAGCAGTACAGATTGAAGAAACTACACCGATGACGAAATTCAACCAAATATGGGCTCCTAAATCGATATTTTTGAATATTTGAGTTGTTGGAATTCTATTGAAGTTTTCAGAATTCTCCTGAATCTAGCAAGATATTCCGAAGCCCTTGGGTCTTGTGTAAACTCCTGGGGTTTTTGACAATTCAAAAGGAAATTTAGGGTTTTTATAATTCTGTAGGAACTTCCAGAATCCATTAGAAAACTTTGAAAATTTTCATAAACTTTTTAAATGCTTTAGAGTTTTGCAGAATGTTTCAGAATCTAGAAAGAGGTCCCGAAGATTTTCAGTCTCGTGGAAATCCTCTAGATTATCCTAAAATCCAGCGAAAGATTCTAGAATTCATCAAAATTTTGTAAACAATTTCAGAATCTCAGAAATTTTTGGAGGTTTTCAACATTTTGCAGAAATTCCTAGAACCTTCTAGAGTTCTTCAGAATTCTATGGAAACTTTTAGGACAAAAATCGAAAACCCAGAATTTTAGAATTTCTTAGATTCTAGATATTTGTGTCAGGATTACTTTGTAACAAAACCCATTTCTGATTTTTACGATAGTGACTGCTATTTTTACCTCTTTGAAACATCTCAGCAGGAACCCCTAACATAAGGATCCCAGAGAGAAAGGTCGTTAGCAAACTTAATGCCACAGGCAATCGAGGAAGTTTCCTTCCTCCCATCATGTATTCCTCCTTTGCGGTTGTTGCATCTTTGCCTCCGTTCTTTATCAGATAGTAAGAGCTGCAAGGAGAAGTTATTTCTATTAAGTTTACACAACTCACTGAATGGCATGATAAATCCCAGTTCCAACAGAAAGAAGCAAGCTAAAGCCAAAAACGGCGTAATCCTGCCAAGCAATGAGAGCATTCACCATTGCCGCTGAAATAAATCCTTTCAAAAATCTTTAAGAAAATTAAAAAACAAAAGAAAAATAATAAAAATGGAGAATAAATTATGGAAAGTTTTTAAAATTCCAAAATAAAACATTTGTGGAAAATAAATAACGTCATTGTCATGACTAAAAAGTGTCAAAAGCTACTTTCAATGACAAAAAATCATATATTGAATTTATAAAATGAACGCAAAGATTATATTGTAAAAACTTGAAAGAGACATTATTACGAAATTATTGCAACAAGAATTTTTAAAACCTTAGAAACACGACTTTTGAAAAAGAAGAAGAGAGTGAGAGCACAACGAGTCGACTTCGGTAGTGACTTGCCAAAATTACCTTTTTTCCATTTTCATAGGGCTCGTTCTCTCGCTCTACACGAGAAGTCAAAAGCTACAAAAAATATATCTTTTTATTTTAATTATAAAGTTTGTATTTAAGAAATTAAGAAAATGAAAGGTATAGTAATTAAAAAAGGATAATCAGGGATTATCTGTTCTTATTTTGTTATTACATAACATTATGTAACATTAAAAATCAAATACTCAATCATTAGAAGAAAAATTCCCCCGAGAAAAAGTCTGTCTCTGAAGTGGATTAATAGTTCATAGCTTGATCGAGAGATTAAACTATCTTTTCACCTGCTAGAGCCAGACGAGAGACGGCTATTGATCTAGCGTTTCAGGACGCGATTTAGTTTTTTTTTATATCAGGTGATTCCGGGGAATTGGTTGAGATTAACAAGAACAACATGTACCCTTATTACATTTATTAAAATTGCTTTTTAAATCGTGATAAATGCAGATTATGAATAATACGTGATCACAGAGGCTTGGTTTCCACGAATGAAAAATGTCGAGGGCATATCCTTTGTGAGAAGTTCCAACCACAGCATATATAAAGGGCTCAGAACAATTTTCTGAGAAGCCCTGGGCAAGGTCCTAAAACCGGTTGATCGTTAGAGGTTTTTAAATATAAAACGTACATGATGACGAAATTAGACATTAAAGAAAATTGCAACAAATGCTCTCGTAGCTTCAGGAACGTCCGAGTTTCTGATTGTGTTTCCAATAATATCTCGTCCGAAATCAGTGGATCTTTGTCGGGGTGATTCAATTCGTCTAATAGCTGTTTGTACTCTTCCACTCTGAAAGAAATGACTATCAAAAAAGGCCTAATTAAAAACTTACGTTTCTTCGTAGAGATCACTATTTTCATTCACAATGACAATCACTTCGGAATAATTAATTCTGAATTTCTTCAGTGATCGTTCCAATTTGGATTTCGCTTTGCTCGGGTTTTCTGACGGATCAATGGTTGTAAAGAACCTCAATTTGCAATCCTCAAGAAAAGTATGTCGATGGGTTAAAAGATAAGCCAGTAATAACGTTAGCCCTCCGTCGTCGAAAAGCCACCAAACGTCTACAAAACCTCCTTTGATTCTGGCGCGATAAATGTTAATTGGTTTTGGGTAACATTCAGATCTGCATAAATTAGGAGATGAACCGTGTCCACTCATCTTCCGGTCAGAATTTGATTTAGGAATGGACAATGTATTCAGCTTCAATAAAGACGGATTCGACATTCGACGAAGGACACCAGAAGCCTTGGGTCTGCTCACTCGAGGGACTGCCCCTCTGCTGAAGTCATCGGCGAGCATTGAGTTCTTATCGGATACGAGATCAAGCAGGGTAGACGAAAGATGATCAATTTCCGAAGTAGTAAAGGCACTGTGATCGAATCCATCATTTCCATTCCGAATTACACAAACAGCAATGTCAGCTTCGAAAGCATCAAAGATAACTCCAGTGTAGTCCCTGTAGGCATTCATGTCATTCAATGCATCTTCTATCCATCGCTTCTTGTACCCAAGCATGATAATATTCGGCTGCATTTTGCCTAACCCGACAGTCTGTAGAAGAGTTTGAACACCTACTCGAAGGCTGGTGTTCCCGACAGCTACATAGAATCCTTTCACCTTATTTTCATATAGCCAATCAGTAAATCTATATGCAAGCTTCTTAATACACGATGTGGCTGTTACAGAACTTGTACACTGAAATTTAACAACTTAGTGAGATCTCTAGAATAAAGTGGCTTACAGGAATAACATGACCACAAAGGAGTAGGTTATCCCCTTTCGTAATAGAGTTGGCGAAATCGACGAGAGAATGTCTAGCTGAAGGATTTCCAGTCAAAACGAGCAATTGGGGACGGTAATTCTTGACGTGATCTGCTTGTCTTGTTATCTTGACAAGGCCATTGAGGGCTTTCCTGTAGCGATTAGCTTCTGTTGAAGATCCCCAGCTAATGTCTAAAGAAAGAAATTGTTTCGAATTCTACAGAATGAATACTTACGTGACTTATTGTGCTTTATGTACAAGAACAGCACTCCAAAAATGATCAACGTGATGAGACTTGTGATCCACGAAAGAACAAACATGAGGCCCACACAAAGGAACGCTCCAAATAAACTCAGCCATTTGTTGTAATACTTGAAGCCAGGTCGGAAGCCAGGAGCCTGAGCCAAAGTTGCATCAAAGCAAGCGAAATTCGTGATAGCAAAGGCAGCCAGAAAGAAGTTCGTAATCATTTCAGCGATTATGTTGAGATTCCCGATGCAGACAACAGTAGCTGCAAGAAAGAAGGTGAAGAAATAACCTCGGAATGGATCATTGTTCTTCCCATGACCTTTGGCAAAAACCTCGATGAAGGGGAAGATTTTGTCAGCACAAAGAGCTTGGAAGACTCTAGGAGCTCCAATCAGACAACCACTAGCAGAACTGAAGGTCGTTGCGAAGGTTCCAAGGATCATGAGTGGAGGCCAGACCGCCTGTAGTTTCATCATCTGATAATCATTAGCTAAGCCGTGTTTGCAGCTTTCAGTAGCTCGACACGGAGGAGGAATAAACTCATGTGTTATGTTATTGAATTCAGGGGGACCATCGCCTGAGGCGTCTCTGACAGTGGTTGCAGCAGTCACCAACATACACCAAGCATAAATCAAGGTTGTTGCAGCGATAGCCCACATTGTTCCCTTAGGGATTGACTTCGACGGGTCCTTCAAATCGCCACTCATATTGGCGCCACCCATGATACCCGTCATCGCCGGGAAGTAGACACCGAAAATAGTAATGAAAGTGATTCCTTTGCGAAAATCCGGAAGTAAGTTCATCTTGAAGACATCCCAAGAAAACCCAGTAATTCCTGCATTGATCTGCTCTGTCGATAAAGGTAAAAGTGTCCCAATGAAATGTGAGATGATGGAGACAATGATGGATACCAGAAGTATGATTTGTGTTTTATTCTCGAATTCTGTTCCGATGAAAATAATCAATTGCAGAATGAGACAAATAGCTGAAAATCATATTATGAAAGTCAAAGTGAAAGTTGTTGCGGAATTATCTCGACATGAGTTTGTAGAGTCTTTTAAAAACTGTTAGAACCCTGACCTTAAGGCGTTAATTCCAAAAAATCCAATTAGATTCCACAAGATGTCAGAATCTTCCAAGGATTTCAGTAAACCTAATTTTTGCTTTAAATAAACTTACCAAAGCCGTATATTCTGATATCGTTGATTCCTCCATCAACCAGATTGTAACCGTAACCATTTAAAATATCTACAATAGCTTCAGCAAGACCGACACAGTTCATGGAAGCATTGACAGTATTAGCCAAGTAGAAAATTAATCCGATGGCCCCTCCGTATTCTGGACCAAGGGAACGAGAAACGAGATAGTAAAGTCCGCCGTTTTTGACTTCTCCATTGGTGGCGATAGCAGACATGGAGATGGCCGTGATCGTAACAACCAAACATGAGAGAAGAATTGCACATAATCCTAGTACTGCAATACGGTAGAGGTGAAAAATAAATAATTACAGATAAGAAACTCACAGATCCCTCCTTGACCAGCGATCCAACTCATACGCAGAAATAAAGTAGCTCCAAAGATGCAGAGAACGCATCTGATCAAGACCCCAGTAATCCACCCAAATCCTTCAAACTTGTTACTATCAGATTTGTCAGTGATGTTTGAAGAATTCCCATCGCTTCTCAAAATTCCGTTCTTTTTTGTCGAAAATTCAACTTTAGTTCCACCATTTTCATCTGTTACCGTAATCTCACTGAAAGTAGACTGCCTTGTAATCCCAAGATGATCTTCGGGTTTGATAGAGATCTCATTCTCTATATCATGGACCTGCTAAAATCCTACCGTAACCAATAACTTATAAAAGAACTTACCTTGCTGGATTTCGGACTATTTAAGTGCAGTATTTTTCTCCTAAAAATACAATGAGTAAGCTGTGAAACGCCAACTTCTGAACTTACAAGAAAGTCATTTCAACTTAATAATTCACAAACTAAGATAACTCTTCAGGCCAATAAATGAATAATTGGAAATAAATAGAACCTGGTCGTTGATACCAAAGTTGAACTTTTGTTTCTTACAGACGGACGGGTATAAAGGAGTAACCAAAAAGAAGTAACCGTTATACAGGCTTTATCGGCAAACCTGTTTATTTAAGAAAGGAAGTTGGAAGAGATCAGGTGTTTAAGACTTCAAAAAAATAAATAATAAAAAAAGTTATGAAGTTTTGATAAGTTTAAACTCCTGTATTTGGATAAAAATAAATTGCTAATTCATCTATCAATGACATAAGACATGCAAGAGGAAATGTAGAATAAAAAAGTCGTTAGAATTTAATAGTTGATCAGTTGCAGGTCACACGTTGAGCGGTCAAAGTTTGGATCATATTTTATTATCGATAAATTTAACTTGTCGCGACGAATACCCAAAAAACCATAAAAGTATTATGAAATAAACCTGGTAGGTAATCAGAAATACAGACATTCCTTCGAGAAAAATAAAAACAGAAGAATTTTGCAAATAAAAATAGATAAATTCACATATAATCACTTAGATGTATCATTGTAATGGAATTAAAACACAATTCATGTTTTTCTTTTGTCCTTAGTTGATAGACTTTCTTCACTTAGAGTTCATCTCATAATAACACGCATTACAAACAATAAAATATAAAGCGGAATTTATACAACATATCACAAAAGACCTTGACAATCACCACTAAGATTCATACACCGTCACTGAATTCTCTCGTTCTTCACGTATGACCTCTTTGCGCCAATCTAACTCGCGTTATAAAAAAGTAAATTCTTATAATTTTCAGGGATTGTCGCGTTGGGGGTTGACTTCATATTCTGTAATAATTACCATTGAGAAGTTCACGTTTATGGACTTTTTCAATATTATTTCTGAGTTTACTCATTATTGAAACCATTATTTGATCTTAAGAAGTAATAAGGAAAGCACAAGTACGGTTATTCAAAACAAATTTCGTCAATTCACCCAAAATAGAGAGCCAGTAGATTTCTTATCTCTTGTTACGATCACAACTTTCTTATTTCCCAATATTTCTTGTCATTGCATGTATTTTCCTTGTTTTTACTTATTCCTTGTCGTGTACTTTAAAATTTGTTTCACAATTTTCTTTATTGCTCATTATTTAGATCTAATTTCTACAGAAATATTTTAAAATTATCTCTACGACTATAAATCTGCCTAACCACTGGATAGCTGATGTTTTGTAATTGAGTTCCATATGATGTTTTATAGATTTAAATAAAAATTTATGAATCCAGTAGCAGAAATTAACCGATCAGTAGTGAATCAAATTTGATTTCGAAGGTCTTGGAAGAAGGCTAAGAATAGAATCATCAACTCAACGATTTTAATTATCTGTTTTATATAATTAATAGGCACCATATCGAATGATTGATTATTAATTCATGAATCTTGTCAAATCACACCATGGATTGTCAGATATGATTTTAATTTCGTTATTATAACTACAACAGCTGGCAGACCAGGAGATTTTCATTTCGAAATGCTAATCAGATGCATCGTAAATCATAATACAAGGCAAATCTAGTTTTTTGAATTCAAAAGTGGGTCCTTTGGCTTCTTCACTGCAGGGAATCATCAAAGTAATTTTTCATCCATGACTTGAGATTCTGAAAGTCACCAAGAGTAAGATTTATGTAATTCTGACATGAAAAGACGACAAATCTATGGATTCGCTATTTTAGGTAAAATATATGGATAACTATAACCCTATTAGTACTCTATTTTAGGTAGTGTGACAGAATCGTCATCATCTCAGTTCGTCATCATGGGAAATTGACGAAGTATGACATAGATAATCGTGACCACACCTTTCTTCAATAAACTCAACACTCACTACAAAAATTTGTCAGTAACTTCATGATTCATCTGGAAATCTGATGACTCAATGAAAAACGCTAGATGTTTATTGGAATCCTTAAACGACATTTCTATTCTATGGAATCTATTCTATGAAATTTAGAAGCTGATATTCTCCAAGATAATCATTGAGGAATAATCCACGATCTATTTCAACTTTCTGGTATTTCCAATAATATATGGAGTTTTTTTATAAATAAAGTACTGTCATAGTTTCGAGTAAAGTACATTGAAAATCAATTTGTATTACCTTCTCTCGTGAAAGGATAATTACCTCTGACGGGTTTAATCTCTACAATGGATATTGGGATTATGAACCCACATAATTTCCTTCATCGGTTATCTAGATAAGACAGTTATTCAAAGATTAAAGTTTTCAAGGATTTTTAAAATTGAACGATGAAAGGACAAATTCCGAGTGGACACACGAGACTGCATTTTGCAAATGGGCGCAGATGTCCATTGAACAGACAGGACGACGTCTGCTGAGCCAGGAAAGCCCGAACACACAACCAGCTGTAGAGCTGGACGGGGAAGTGGACGACAGCGAAATTTCAATGCTTTTTGCGCCAACGCGTGCTTTCCTCGACTCGTTGGGCGATCTCTACGGCTTCTGAGGCCAATTTTGCTATAATTCTTCCAATATATTTCATTTTACGTGTGAAAAACTCTGTTATCCATGTTAAAATTCAGATAATTAGCATATAGGATGATCGATATTATTTTCGATTGATGAATTTGGTTGAAAAAGCAATCCGAAAGTCGTTCCTTATCTCTTTTGACGTATTTCCGAACACTAACAGCAAAGGTAGATGTGTGTTCGATGTTATTTCCGCAACAAATGGCTGGGAATTGCCTATTAGTACAATTGGCACTTCTGTCCTCTGTCAACCCTTGAAATTTAACGCGAAATGCTAGTAGGTAATTTTATCATTAACCTTTTTAATCCAGTTATCTTTCTAATCCGCTTGAATTTGACCAGGAATAAATGAGATTTGGTCAATCCCTTGTGAAATGCCCTTCTCTGGCGCCTGGCAGAGACCGGCTCCAGCGACCACTCTCGTCTTTCTTTTTTGAATTCAATTATTTTTACGTTAAAATTTAAGTTTGATTTATCCAATTTCTAGTTCATAATGACAAAAAATTTAGAATTGTAATTTTCGAAAACTTCTGGGTGAATTTAGTCAAATTTTTTCACAAAGGTTTTAAAATTTAGTTTTCGGTCAGTGACACGCATTTTGGGGCATTCTTGAGAGGAGACACTTTGGTGGAAGTTGCGAACCGGGTCGAGGTCAGACCGACTTGCCAACCAAACAAGCGCGTTTGCCGCTCCAAACTATCTGGCGGTTTTTATTTACCAAATACATCTAAAAAGTTCTCAACTGTAACTAAAAACGCAATCATTGAAGGTAAAACCGATCTTAGCTTCAGTTAAGATTGTTGATCGATTTCCTGTGCGAGACTCGCGGTCTTTGTTTAATTTTTCAGTACCTCAAGGATAGAAATCAATTTCAGATGATGGAAGACGAATTGATCGCGGATGATCTTGAAGAATCTTCGAGTTTTGAAGATGCTTTGGACGATTCCGAAGAGTCGAATAACACAGACAGCGATCAATCCTTGAACATCAGGCAGTTTTGGCAAGGAGGAAAGTTCAAAGGTTTGACTTTACTACTTAAGCTAACGTATTTTGTAATTTTAGAAAATGAGTTAAAGTCACTCTACCATGCTCCGATAAAACCTGGAGTCCAGAGATTGATGGATATATCAGCGAAAGTCGTGGCCAAGTCCTTTAACTTCGATCAGTTGGAGTATTATCACAAGTGGGCTATTTTCCGGATATCGAGAATAGAATGGGAGAAGAATCATCCCGTGAATCAACCCAAAGAACAACAAGACGAATTCTTCCGATCCATGTTCGAGATGCAAACAAGAACTGCTATCGCTGATGTTCTCTTCCTCGCAATAATCAGACACAGCTTCCCAGAAGATGCAGACAACATTGCCCTGTATTCGTGAGTCTTTTTTATATGAATACGTGGTAAATATTGATTCGTTTTAGCCGGTTGACTAGTGGGAGTGATATGGAATTCAAATGCGGTGAACAAGTCTTCAGAATGAACTGTGTCTCGAATGTTGTACAAATCGGATATCTGATATCCGCTCAAGTCAGCTATTCAGTGTACGATGGTAAGTCAACTGGGAAGACCTCGTATGTTCCTGCATATGGTTCGATCTACGGCCCACAAGGTGACGACCATGTCCATCACGTTACAATTTGCGTTGACAGGTAAACATCTGAATGAGATGAATTGTTCAAATTCTCGTTACAGACAAAGAATCATTTCCACGAGCTGTACGTGTGGAACACCAGGAAAATGGTGTCAACACGTCATTGCAACCTGTCTTGAGAGACTCTGCAGACCAGATCGAGTTCAGTTCAGACCAACGATATGGGACTCGATTACGGAATTGAAGGTGGATCAGATTAAGAAGTTGGCACAGTATTTCATCAACGCTCTTCCCCGGCAGTATCTTCCAGTGGCCCAACAATTGATCGATGAGTTGAAAGATGAAAAAAGTGAGCTGAACAGAATATATGGCGCTCCTGATCCAACTGATGGAGGTCACGGTGAATTCCCAATATGGAATTTCTCTGTGGAAGCTACTCACAAGGCAATTTCTCAGATTCTAATCAAATTTGTGAAACCTAGTCCAATTGTTCATTGGTATGTAATCGAGATATAATCTACTCTAGGGAGAGTTTTCAGCGATGTTAATATGTTGAATAGTGATCCTCAGCCACCTGTTGCAAACGAATACAAAATCAGAAGAACAGTGTTGAAATCCCGTCACCCATTGCCTCTCTGGAATGGTTTCAATCTTATTTGCGAAATGTTCAAACGACGAGATGAGAACGCGACGATGTTACTCCATATGATTACGATACATTGTCTTTCGGTTGATCAGGTTGGTTTCTGCCGAAGTTCCTAATAATTATGGAGTACTTTAGATCATTATTTGGTGGTATCAAGCAAAGTTATTGGAAAGCGGTCAATGGCATATGCAGCTGAACCCGAATAAAAACAACCGAGTACTTCAACAGAACAGCTTCATCAAGCTTCTTTATGATGCCAGTGAACTCTGTGACGAGATCGTGAGGTTATGGAAGATAGCAGCATTAAATCCAAGATTGACTGATTGTGAAAAGGAAAAACTGGTTTGGCTTTTGCAGTTATATCACAGAACAGCCGTTTCCAGAATCTGGAAAACTTTGAATAAACCAGACAGTCAATACCAGATGAAGATGATGGTCAACTCCAAAGGACAGTTTTTGAGTCCCAAGACAGCCAAGTTCCAGAAATATTTCTTCCCTGGCTTCTCTGCTGCATTAGAAGCTTGTCAAGTAAATTACAGATGTTCGGAACTCCGAGGTATTCCTTTGACGGTCACTCAATGTTCCCCTCCTGAAAAAAGTAATCTCATTGATTGTCCTAACATTCCCCTCCTGAAGATGAGTCAATCTGATATATGTGAAGAATTGGAGCAAGCCATTCATCAAGTGACTACAGCTGTCCTGTTTGAGGATCAAATCGAGTCTTCTGCAGAAGGAGCTGCGGGTCAACGACAGAGATCAAGGAGGAAAAAGAAGAAGAGAGCCAGGAACAACAATCCCTCGACTTCTCAAAGAGGAGCTGTAGTAAATCAGAATTCAAACAACTCTGGAAGTGGCTCTACAGGAGGAGGTGATTTCAGTGGAGGAGAGGAATCTGCCATGGAAGATTTTGAGGGAAACTGTAATACTCCAAGAGAAAGATATCAACTGGAACTCGATGAATTCTTTGCCCAAATGCACGCTGAGAGAGAACCTTGCCATATTCGTCTGGATGCTTGTGATGCCCTCATTCATCACGGATATCACTCTGAATCAATTTATATGGCGATAAAGCTGGCCGATGAATCCCTCAAGAATAGACCTAATGTTGAATACGATGGAGACGTCTACTGTAACCACCTGATTGAATGTTATTCAGTTGTCGAGGATGGACCTTCAACCGCTGCCAACTCGACTCCCAAGAGGGCGAAAAGACCGATGTTTTCTGGCGTTCTTCTGGTCCGACAAATTGATTCTTGTCCTCAGAAAATTGAAGTCCAATTACCAGCTCCAGAACCGTTGAAGGCAACCAAGTTGGCCGTGGAGACGATGGAAAGAGCCCTCAAGATCATGAAGATCCTACTTAGTTGTCCTGGAGAAAAATTTGAGGTGAACCGAACGATTATTACTCAGAAACGGGCTCACAAACTAGCTCTGGAGATAGGAACTGCTGCTTTGAGTATGCCAAGGAAACCCGCTGCTACTCATCAACTTGAAGTGTACTTGAATTACCTGGATATTGAAATTCTCGAGATTCTCAGGACAGTCAGATTAACAGCTGCTCATCTTCAATTTCTTTCTAAAGTTGCTATATCCGTCATTAATCGTTGCCAGCAATCCTATACCACGACTATGCCTCCATTGAGTCTCTCATTGTATCTTCTGGAGGCATTGACGAAAAATGGAAGACTAGCTAAGGACTCGGGAATTCCAAGAACAGCGGAACAAGAAGAACTTGCTCTACGTGCTGCGATTCTTTGTCTCGATATGAAACCTTCCTATGTGGAGGAAGATCTTCCAATGAACTTTGAATGCTACCGAAAGCTGAAGAGAAATCTAGCGGTTGCTTTATTTGTTCAATATAAGGATAACATCTACGTCCTGGGATTGATTGTTGACAAACTGCTAGATCCTGGAGTCCATAAAATGCATGACGATCATGAATCCAATGCTGCATTTTTCTTCGAAAAGTCTTCGGAATACAAACAGAACTTCCCCGATGGAAAACGACCGTATTTCTCAAAGGTTAGTACCACCAAGGAAAGTACTCCAAACGATTTGGAATCTGCTCTGGATTCTTTGAGGATCAAAACAGAAGAATTACAAGAAACACTGTATTATACAGGACCAGGAAGTGCTATTCATGACGGAATCATATCATCAACGCCAATCTCTGATGATAAACCTCAGAGTTCTCAAAGAGTAACAAAGCCAGTAACACCTCACGCTACTGAAGCTTTGGCATTGTTCTATCACGATCTAGCGACGAAAATCAACGTCGAAGCTGGTGGAATGACTCCTACTCATGTGTTCAACACCCAGGGAATGAATATAGGAGTGAGAACAAACAGAAATCTGCAGATGTGTGCCTTCTTGATTGGTTTGTATTCCATGGGGATCTACAATTCTACTGTCAGAAACTGGGGGAACAGAAGCAACTATGGATTTAATGTTGGATGGCTTCAGAATCAAGCCCTGGAAATTGGTCGTGTTGCATTGGAGTATGTCCAGAAAATCTGGATGCGCCATTTTACTCCCGCAGAGATTTCTCTTCTTGCAGACAAGGCTAGTCATCGTGCTGATGAATCCGTGATCTTCCATGGAGCCATGCTTGGCTTGATTGCTTTAAGAAATGCATATGGTTTGACTCCAGCTGAGATAATCAGTCGATTGAGACAGTGTAAGGAGACAAATGCAAAACTATTCGAAGACGCTTTGATTGCTGTTGAAACGGTAGCTAATGAACGAGGTGGAATTAGTGCAGAAGTCCTCTTTATGATCTCCAAAAGCTGGTGTGATCTCTGTGCAGAAGAGAATAGAGAAGAACATCAGATGATACCTCAGAATCCTCAACAGATGAATCCTTTCCCTCCACAGTACCCGTATTACGTAGCACCCCCAATGGTTGACCAATATCAACAGCAATATGTGCCTCCAATGTACATGGGCCATCCCCCGCCAATACCTCAATACGTCGCGGGACCGACAGCGGGTCTTCATCCTAGTCATTCTGCTCCTAATCTTCTCCCTCAGAACCAATTCCAGTTTAGAGGGGATCATAGATATCCTTACTTCTTTAACAATGCTCCGCCTGTCTATCCCAACAACTACATGCATAGGAATCCTCAAGGATACAGTCGAGGACCGAGACAACCAGTACCATTGAACAGCATGCACATCAATGGAAATCCAGGACTACCACCAATGAGAATGAGGAGTTACAATGTCCAACAAAGTCAAAATAACATCAGTCCTCCTCAGTCAGCTTCTCCGTACGTCTCGATCTCCGCCAATAACGATAGTAGGAAGATGAAACTTCTGAATTCGTATCGTGTAGGTATTCTTGCAATGATCGTCCAGAGAAATCACGAATTAGAAGATCGGAAACTTCTCGAGGAGCAGCTGAATTCCCCACGATATGCAGAAGACATAAAGACATTGATGGAAACCTGTACTCAACTTGGGTTCTATTATCTACAGTCCTTCTACGAACATGTCGCTGGTTGTGTATCTTCTCCTAGTCTCCTATACGAATATGCGTGTAAATCTATGGGATTCTACGCTACAGCGAATCTTTACTCCATGGTCACCTATATTGAGCAGATGCCGATTCCGGCTTCTCAGCAGCTGTTCATTCCTTCGCTCAAGTATGTGACCATGTTTCAATCTGCTTCTGCTTCGAGTAGCAGTTACTGTGGTCCTCAACAGAAACCCCATCAACACAGTAGCACTTTCGATATGAACAATCTGGCAGCTCAGATTCATTCATCGATGGTCAGAGATCAACACTCAGAAATCGCCATCAAAATCGTCCGAAAAGGCGTTGAAATGTCATATGTGGCGCTATTGTGTCGTCTCAGTTACACCAGACTTCAACCAATCGACGGTGAATACGTAAGTTGCATGATTCTCAAAATTGCTGAAAATTGATTTTCAGATAAAAACCGTAACCAAAATAGTCAGAGACATTTTCAAATTGATGCCGAATGGGAAGAATTTCTACGATTCCTATATTCGCTATTGGAAGAATCAAAAGTCAGCCAGGAAGAAAATCAACGAAGATCTAAAAGTAAGAGATTTACTCGATCAGGTGCCCTTCATTTCTCCACCCCCGACCCCTACTCCGAATTAAAACAGCTTTTTACTGAATACGACGGTTCTTCTTGTTATTTTTATACAAAATGGGTAATGTAACAGCAGCATCGGAACTGGAATGTTTGTATCAAAGTGGTTTGAATTGTTTTGACTTGAATTTTGCTGGATCAAAATAAATTTAACTGAATTTAATCATTTGATTCGAAAATGCGAGTAGAAGTACTGACCTCGACTCATAGGGTTTATGATCCAGTTTTATAGTACCAGAGATAAGAAATATGAAAAATCAATTGAGAACAAATCTCTATTGATACTATTGCTTTCAGAAAATCAAATTAAATTGTAATTTTTATTAACTTTGAACTCCAGTATTCAGATCAAAAACTCTTCTAAAAGTAAACTCTTATCTTTAAACATAATTAGGATAACCCACCTTCAAGGAGCCGAACCCCCTAGATTTAATACCTTATTTCAAAGGACACTGGTACACAATAGGACAAAAATTTGAACTAAAAATAAATAAACGTAATCATCAGACAACTTTGAAATTTTAATTTCTGAGATGTTCGAACAAATGACACTCCAATAAATTTCAAAGTTCTTTAGATACTGCTTTAGAATTTTCACAAGCTTCTGAAGAATTTAAAAGCTTCTAGTGGACACTGAGAAGGTTTGATAATGTTCACCACATTCTCGGTAATTCTGGAATCCTCTATAGGGTTTTCTAACATTCTAGGAATTCTCAGAAATATCCCAATAGAATTTTTGAATTAGAGTGAAATCAAAATATTCCAACACATTAGTAGCTAATTTTAAAAATTCTTAAACTATTAATTTGAACTTCTGAAATGCAATGAAACAATTCGAAGGAATAAATAGTCTCAGAAGTCTTCTAGAAACACCATACCACAAAAAATATTTTTTTCGAGAACAATGTAAAAGATCTGTGATTCTCACAATTCAAATAACTTGCCTTGAAATAATTGACATTTTAAAAGAAACAGTAAGAAAACTGATGATTTCAAAAGTTAATTTTCTAATATTCTAGAACCTTTAGAAATAGTGAAGTCTTTATTCAACTCAAAAAATACTTAGTTTTTAATCATTTGATATTTGTAGATTCTCTGTGATCCTATTTGTTTTGAAGATCTGTGAACACTGATGAAGTAGCCGTTAAGATATCAACAGACTAGGATTCTCGGAAAAGTTGATTTATTTCAATTTTGACTACTATTCATGTTTTGTAAAAGAATGAGAAGGAATGGGTCTAGAGAACTCAAATTATTCTCTGTATTAAATACAATTCAGCTCCTCAATTCACAAAAGAAGAAAGGAAAGTAGTATTTAAGAAGTTTAAGCGTTGTTAATTTTCATCTGATCTGTATTTTCGAAAAACAAAATAAAAAAAGTGATTTATAAATATTTATTTTTATTCGGAGACTACTCGGTGTTATTAAACGAGAATCGAAAACACTGAGATGTATCGTCCACTTCAACTGTTAATTTTTGCATTTTGAGAAATACATTTTTGTGTTCAGGGAATAAACTAGAAAAGATTATTTGAAGATATTTTTTCTTTAATACTTGGAACACTCTCCATATTTATTCAAAATACTGAAAAATCTTAGGAGTACTGCTCATTCAAAAATATTCAATTGCCTTAAATTTAGAAACTAATCTGAAATTAATAAAACGGTTAAGATAACAGAAAGATGTGAGTTCCACTCTCCTCGTTACTTATTTTGTCTTCTTCAATCAGAAATGTAATTATAAATTTGGAGGAGTCAGGTTCCTTTAAGGTGTTTATTTTCTGATTTCACTCTCTGAAAGAAGTGTTAGAAATTGAGTATCAGCAATTGTTGATTATTTTAACTAAATTTGTCGATTTTTACTGTGTAAAGAGTTGAAGAAAGACATCGACAAAATAAGGAAAAGTTCTTCGTATTTTTAATTTTTTACTTCAAATTTCATTTGTTTTGTAGATTCTAAGGGAATTCAGGAAAATTGAGTTCTTAGTTGACAACTTTTAATCATCGAGATTGTCCATTTCACTCGAATACCAGTTTGAACAATAAGTCAGATACATAATTTGCAGAAAAATATATTTATCAACTTTGAAGTGTAGTTTCCTCTTTTTAGAAAAGAATTAAAGAATCCGGAGCAGACTAGGTTTTTTGAACTGTTTATCTTTTTCTTGTTTCTTGCAGAAACTATTCTTAATTCATCCCTGAGGGCACAACAATTAACAATCTTGTAACAATTCTTGATTCTGTCATTTAGAGAGAATATTTCGGAAAAGCAAATTGGAGATGTGACTTTCTTCTCATTTATAATCAATGAAAATATTATTATGATTGAAAATATTTCATCACATCTTTGACTGATGGAAAAAAGTGATCCAGTCAGAAAAATCCCCAATCGCTAGGGGTCAAACCAGGGTGAAAGGACGCCATCCCGTCCGATCTGGCCAGTGAAACGCCCTAGGGCTCGATTAGTACTTGGATCGGAGACGTCCTGGGAATCTCCAGTGCTCCTAGCTCTTTTTTGTTCCTCTCCCGGACTGATGAGAGGAAGGTTTGAACGAGAGAGTGTCTTCGGTCCTCTCTCACCTCTTTCTCACATCCTCTCTTTTGCTCAGTTTTTAAAACTGGGACTTTTGAAAATTGACTCCTCTTCATTGATATTCGAAATAGACAATTTCCATCAGTAGTTTTAGTCGAATCTAGTTTCTAAGAAGGAATGTCTTCATTGATCCTAGAAATATATTTCTGATTATTTGTCGACTTAAAAACAATGATAGTCATTGGTTAATTTTTCAGTCCCATAATTTTCGACAAAATGGGACCATAATTATTAATGAAAACAAAACAGTTATGTTTTTAGATAATTAATTGACATCTAGAACCGAAGAAGTCTTCGAAACCTGAAAATTTTAAAAATCTTTGCTTTCAGATACTAGTTTCAAATTATTATTTGGATATCAAGAAGATGTTGGAACCTTCCATGATTATTTAGGTTAGAAAACCTTTCACATTATTCTAGATGACTCCAGAAGCTAAACGGTTTCAAAGATCCGAAGAACTTGACCCAACTTTAGGAGATCCTGGAAATTTCTATTAGGTGATATGAGATCTTCATATCTCTCATAGTTTTGAAAGTTTCATATAAATAAAGAGGATTCCCAAATTCTTCTCCAAGGTCTTTGAGTTTTGACGATTTCCAAGAGATCGGTTCTCCTGAGGCCCCCCAACTTTCCGATTTAGATAATTATGGGTGTCTTTTTGATGAGAAATTAAACAAAGTAGAATTAATTCATAGCGTTGGAGTTGATTAGTCTCTGAATCTTTTGTTCATTGAAACAATATATTAGGAGAATGTTCAGAAATTCAGGTTGTTCTATTTATTAGTTATCATTTATTCAAAGTATTGGAGAACACACTGAAAGACAGATAGTTTCGAGGAAATTCAAAATCTGACATTTCTAAGATACTATTCACGACTATCTTAGGAGAGCTGGAAACTAGGTAGTTGAGTAAATAAATTAATTCTTAAAATAAGTGAGGAGTTATTTGTTCCGTAATGGGATCTGATAAACGAATGAGTCAGAAGATGTAACTCTTTGGATCACTCAGACATTATTTATAAAGTAAAAATCAGAATTGGAAAACCTGAAGAGGATAGTACCCACAATTTTCGTGTATTTGAATTGTTTGGATACTATTTCGTTAATGAGAAAGAATTTCTGATTATGACCAATATTTCTCGTTTTTTAGTTTCATTTTTTTAAGACTATCTCAACACAATGAAAGTTGTTAGAGAATAGAAGAGATGTGGACACTCTCGGACAAGTCTAGGGGTTTTATTGTTCATTTGTATGATAGCCATTTAACAGTGATAAAAATGAGCTTGTATTTAGTTTCATATGATATCACATTTTGTGGTGTTTATCATATGAGAATTCGGCGGAACTTTTGATCCAACTTGGAAAAGATTTGTTTGTATATATTTCATTTCGAGGTTCTAACTCAAGGTTTTATTAAGTTATTTAAGGATTTTGAGAGGAGTACGATCTGTTTAGGATCTTCACTTAATTATTGAGATTTTGAGTTCCATGAGTTGTTTGAAATAAAGGGTCAGTTTCTTTGATATTCAAATTCTTGAACATTTTGGAATTCAGACTGTAATATATGTGGGATATCGTAGAAAACAAAATTCTGAATTGAATAGTTCAAAACATTTCAGAATTCAGTTGATTTTTATTAATGGAAAATTATTTTGAAGACTTCTTTACAACAATGTTTCAAAAATGGCCATATCTTAGTGAATAGGAGGTCTGAAGAGATATCAATGTACTTATAATTACACTGATACAAATATATCTGAATAACAGCTGAACCATGTCTTTCTGTCATTCCTAGAGGAAGATATGAAAGGGTGCCCTATGACCCCCAACACAGTTCATATTTGACAAATTTCATTCAACATAACATTTAAGGGCTGACTTTTTGAAATGTTGTTAAGAAATACATGTTACATGATTCTATAAGATCAGATCGATTCCTTTTTTACTTAAAATTAGAGAAAAAAGTGATTAAATTAGTTAAAAATATCAATGTGTTTTTTAGATAAAATATAATTATTTTCTTCACTTTTAGTGCTTATTTAGTTTGTAAAAACTATGTTTACTCCATAAACATGTCAATAGGTGTTTATTGACAACAGAAAAGAAATACATTTCATTAAAAATCTAGTTTCAAACCGAAGACAAAGTGAATAAGAGAAAATTTGCCATTGGCCCTGAAGCGGTGATTGAAAAAATAAAGAATCTAGAGAATTTGTTTAGATGGTTTAGTGGTTAAAATTAAAACTTTTAAGCCGCTTAAACTGCCGAGGTTCGATTCCCGCAGGGCACAAGAATTTCGAATTGTCCCTCATGAGTAATAGGACAGTGGCAATATCAGAGGATGGGGTACCAAAAGTGAAGCATAGGGTAACAGAAGGCAAGGATGGGGTAGCGAGAATGAAGAATAGGGTAGTAGGTAGGGAGATTACTGTAACAAAAAAAAGAGTACTGTAATACGAAAATAGGATACTGTAACAGGGAAAATAGGCCAAGGAATACGGTAATGAAAAGTAGGTATACTGTAACAAAAAAAGATTACTGTAATACGAAAATAGGATACTGTAACAGGGAAAATAGGCCAAGGAATACGGTAATGAAAAGTAGGTATACTGTAACAAAAAAAAAGTATACTGTAGCAAAGAAAAACAGGATACTGTAGCAGGGGAAATAGGCCAAGGAATACGGTAATGAGAAGTAGGTATACTGTAACAATAAAAAGGTATACTGTAACAGGGAAAAAGAGTACTGTAATTAATAGGTAAAAATTAAAATGAAAAAATAGTGTTTTCTTTGCTTCTCTGACAGGAATTTCACTTTCCACTTTCTTTGATCGAAAAAGTGATGATTCTCACCCCCTCAGATTTTGAAGAGCAAAATATGCATCATAGGGTAATCGGACCCGTAGATTCCGAATCTGAAGTCAGAATTGAGGGTTGACCTTCAAATATTGGAGATTCAGAATCTTGAAATGCTAATATCAGTTGATTCAGAATTCCGAAACCTATAATTAGCTGCATTTTCCACAATCACCTTTCTGAGTAGTTATCATTTTCATAAGTTAAGAAGACATGTTGAAATGAGTTTCAAGAACTACTTTATTTCTGATTGCAATTTCTCTTTAAAAAATGTTTTATTTATTTTATTCAACAACGAAAATTCATCTGATCAATCTATTTTATTTGTAGTAATTCTCTTTCATAGGAATTGTACATAATATGTCGAAATTACATCAAATCATTCTATAATTTTAGAGCTTTCAGGCCTCCGAAATCCGATCAAGAAGAATTTTTATATCATATAATAGATTTTACTGTATTCTCCAGATATGAAATTGTCTATTACCTTCGATATTATCTCATAAAAAAACAAATAAACTGTTTATCTTTCTCGAATATGACATGATTTCCCTCAACTCTCAAAAAGGAGTTCTAAGAGTTTAAAATTAATTTATCAACTTCCGTGCAAATATTTCAGTATTGTAGAGTTTCTCAAAGTATTTCCAAAACTTAGCTTCGAAGCAATTATGAATATTATGATTACTCTGTTTTCGGACTTTTAAGAATCTTAATTTCTGTAAGAACTTAAATAGAATCCTAGAGTTGCCATTTGAATATGAAACCTTTGGAATTCGGAGATTTTATTTTTATTTTCAAAAAGTTCACTAACATTTATTAAGATGATCTTAAAAATGAAATTTGTAATAATTTACATTTTTTATTATTCTAGAAATGATATTAATAATTTCACTGAGGTTTGAGAAAATCAGTCTTCTCAACGAATTTAATTCTTGACTTAAATTTTTATTAAAGATCCACAAGGGTATCATATGAGTATAACTTCCTCCTGAAGATCTGAATTCTTTCTTTATTATACAATGCGAATAAGTATACCCTATCACTAATGAACAATACTGTTATTTGAAGTTGTGTGTGAATCCTATGATAGCTTTTAAAAAATTAAAAACGAGATTATTTCGGAATCTACTAATTGTTGATCAATAGTCATATTAGAATTTTAAGAAGTATACAGAATTGAATATAATGACATGGATTTCATATAAATTAAATATTTAGTTGTTTGAACATTATTTCTTCTATTCAAAAGAGAAGTAAAGATGATTAAAGAGACAATTCATCTATGAACTGCTTACTTTCACGGTTACAGAAGAGCATTGATCTTCTTCGGACACAAACTGGAGCAGTTGCACATAACCAACAACGAAGACTACTTCTATTATTTAAAGCATTACCCATCTGTTTGAAACCAAAGAGTATTCAGAAAAGACACATTTCACGACATTTTTTGTTCTGAACTCGATCTGCAACCTACGAAGAGAGCGAGAGTATTTATTTCCCGTTGATTGTTCTTTAATTTTGTTCTCTTCCGATCGGGCAAATGTTCTCTGATGTGTTAAGGGACTCAGTTTGTTGTCGTTGGTTATACTGTTCTCAAACGCTTGTAAAAATATTGTAATAAGGTTAATTTCTGAATTTGTGGGTGTATTCTGTTATTTAATTTTTAGGGTGTAGATGAGAACAATAGAGATTTATTTGATTTTATATTGAATGACTTTATACACCTTAAATTATACTGTTATTTACCTAATAGGAACTAGGGAAATTGAACAAGAATAACTCTTCATTCAACGGAATTCGAATATTTGAAGACCCTCATATCTCTGAACCTTATTTCGTAATCAACGATGAGAAAATCTTCTTTGAGTTCATCAATATGGGGAATCCAACCATATCTCAATTAACAAAGGATTACGAGATTTTCGAGTGCACATGTCCACAAGGATGTTCAGAGAAAGAAAAAAGATGGGTCTGCACAAAATGCGGCGAATTCACAAAAATACATCGCTTGCAAGTCGGATGTTCCTGTGGAATCAAAAGATATAACCCAGAATTCCTAATTTGCCTCAATTCAGATCACCATAAGTTTTCTCAACGAGATGAAACTCGATAACGCCCTTAGAGACATACATCTTATTCCTCAGCCAAAATTAGTGAAAATTCCGAACATTCTTTAGTACAGAAAAGTACTTTCCGAAGAAAATAAATCTAGGAAAAGTAGAAATATTAAAATTACCCAGAAACCAATTTTGAAATAAAGTGCAACAAAGTCGAAATCAGTTTAAAAGTTGCTAGAACATCCCGAAACTGCAGGAAACAACAAGAAAATTGAACATGCTTTTTGCTAATTCCAGAACATCAAACTAATTAGTGATACTCAATTTTTATCAATTACTTTTTGCAGAATTTTCGTTTATTTTTTAAAAAAACAAAAGCAGTAATAAATTTCTGCTAAGACAAACTTTCATTGTTGATTTCGAAATGATTAAATATTTTAGAAATGTTTCTGAATTAGATAATATTTTTAATATAACTATTTTATGATAGTATGCATGGAAAGGGTACGTAGTAAATAAAGTACTGATATCTTAAAACGGCTTTTACGTATTAGACACATTGTGCTCCATTCACTAATACAAAACATATCTTATATATCAGAACTGTTTTAATGTAATTTTTTGTGTGCATTATGAAAGTTATTATTTTTGATTCTTAACTTTTCTTCATTATTCATTCTCATGGTGGTAAAGAAAATCTTTTATGTTAAATAATACATAAATACCATTTTTAGGACAGCCCACTCCTCCATTTTCTCATCTCATCATTTCTATCCCTTTTCAGCTATTTTGCCCTAAAATAATCTTAGAGATATCATATAATAGGCATGTTTTAACTAAGTACACTGGCCCAACGACTACCCAAATACTTATATTAACATTTAGGAGAACATAATTCTTTTTTGTAAATCGAATTAATGCCGACAATGTATGCAGCAAACAGATAAGCAGCCGTAACCAGAAAGAATTAAAAACTTTATTAAGAATTTTACTTATTCTTCTAGGAAATCATGGATATTTTCCTTTACCTTTTTTATGAATTCTTTAAGGTCTTCTGTCTTTTTATCGAAATCCAAATTTCCTCGCAAAAAATTATCATTTTCCAGATC